>SKCR01049222.1:0-75871 GCA_019454045.1 Zanthoxylum bungeanum
AATATGGAAAAATAAGGATAAAACTACATACATTATGGTTTTTTTTTTCAAAACTATACTTATATATAACAAGAGACATATAAAATGCATAACAATTATTGTATATAAAATATATTTTAAATGCATAACAATTATTGTATATAAATGTAATGGACGCCACATTAAAAGAATTGAGTCAGTGGTTGTCATTTCATTTGGTTTGGTTGAAGGCTGACATTTTTTTTTCTTTTTTAAGTTTTTTTATTAGATTTGCTGATCTAAATTTTAGGGATCGAGGCTGGTAACTTCTGATTACATTCTGAAGTTCCTACTTTTCATGATTACATTGTGGGTTCAGGACTAATTTTTTACGGCCATTACTATATGAGTGATGTGATATTATTATTACGTGGATTGATATAATAATTTAAGGGGATCTCTTAATAAATCCAAAACCATAAGACCTCTCCCAATTAAATCAAAACGAAAAAAAAATCATCCCACTTAGTCTACTTATATGTCAAATAACATAAATATGCCGAACAAAATAAATAATAATAAAAACTATTGAAAATTGCGCGAGATCTAGGTGAAAAATGGAGGCTTTGTTAATCCAACATTAAATTTAAAACCTAAATATCTCCTAATATATAAAGTGTCTAAAAAAAATTACATATTATTAATGTATAAATCATAATCTTTAAAATAAGTACTATTGTCGATATATTTCGACCAAAAAATAGGTAAAAAAATGACTTTTACATTTATAATTACCGATTAACCATTTTCAAATATTTGTATCTCCTTCACTCGGACTCCAAATCACGATATGCGAAAAACTATATATAATTAACATTCATATCTACAATTTTCGTTAAAAAACTTCTCTCAAATTATTAGGAATTCCACAAGATTAAAAGTAGCCTCACAGTTGTTGTGTCGAAAATAATGAAAACTTGTAAAATATGACTGAGCTCACAAAAAAATATGACTGTCCTTATAAAATGTAATTACCGTTACAAAAAAAAGTGACTGTCTTAAAAAAATGTGACTGGCCTTATAAAAAAAAGTGACCATCATTTCAGGAAAATGTGAATGTTCTTGTAAAAATGTAACTAATTTATAAATATGAATAAAGTTAATTTATGATTAATGTTTGGACTAATTAAGAAGAATACAAAAATATAAGGATTAACCAAAAAACAAAATAAGTGTTTATTATAAATTAGAATAATGAAAATGATTTTTTAATAATTTATAAGCAGTGATGTTGTTGCTTGATAACCGCCGAACAAAATGGGCCAGGATATCTAACTTTGGCGGATATTAATCTCATTAAAAAACGTTTTATTTATTTAGTATTATTTTATTTATTGAGAAATACGTTTTATTTAATTTTTAGTGGCTAATCAAAAATTAATTGACCATCCAATACAAACCCAATTTGACATAAGGCATTAAAAAATTTTAGGGGGTGTATTCAATTGAGATTTTAAAAGATTGTTTATGGATACATAAGTCCAGTGGATTTTAAAAGACTATTTAAAGAATGTAATGACTTTTAAGATTTTATTACAGTTTTTTTAATCAGGATTTTTTACTTAATGGATTTTAAAAGATTTATATCATAAAAATTTAAAAAATTTGAAAGGACCACATATAATTTTTTTTTTTAAATGATGCTAACCAACCCACTTTTAATCGGATTATGAGTAATGTCTATCTAGTTTAATGAGACATTCTTTTCTTGGACCGTTCTCGTCCTGGTCACCCCTCCACTGAATTAACAATGCTATAATTTCTATCATGGTTAGGTGGGGATGCCTAAACCATTACAACTATATTTTCTTTACCAGCTATATTGGCGGTAATATTTCCTGGACTTAAGCAATCTATCAATATTTTACTAACAGTGTAGATAATTTTACTGACAAAAATGCTTAATTGTCTCAGATTATTTTCTGAGTTTATGTGACTGAATGTCATGTCTCTGACCTAAGAATAAAAGATAACATATCGGCATCAATGATCTTAAATTGATAAATATTTTTTTCCTTAAATTTGGGTTTTTTTTTTAAAAAAAAAAAATACATATAAAAAATTAGCGAGAAAACGAGGAAAAAAAATCATTGTTATGCTAAATTCCCTTTGTACATTATCATCTATCCGATTGAAGAAGTTCTGCTGGCCTCAAAGAAAATCTAGGAAATTATCTTTAAATATGATTTAATTTTCCTCATCGAAAATGAAATTCATTAAGAAAAATACTTGGAGGAAGGACATTACCAGTTGCATTTAAAAAAATATCATATTGATTTGTTTGAAAGAAAAAAGAAGAAATTACTAATAAGCAACTTGTTCACGAAGAGATAACTTATGTATTCATCTTCTGTTTTCTAACAGTCAAAAAAATCTTATGTAAAAAATCTCATGGGTTATGGTAGGATTTTTTATAGAGTTTGATATTTATGATTCTCACTAAAAAGTCCCACACAATCACACATATAAAAAAATCCTTCAAAATAATTATGTTTTTCAATACCATAAGACTTTCTATTACTTGTTTAAAGTCTTGATTGAATATCACTAGATTTGGATACACTCTTTAAAAAATCATAATAGTTTTAATGGAATACCACAAGACTTTTTAGATTATTTAAAAATCTTAATTGAATACCACAAGACTTATTTAACCCAAAAAAAGTCTTTTAAAATCTTAATTGAATACACCCCCTTAGAATGCAACAGTAATATGATTTCACACATACAACAACTTAATAATATATTATAACTCGTGAAAACTATTTAAAAATGACAAGCTATATTTGAATACACAACTATAATGTAATATGCTTATTATTTGGTAGTTTCACGTCATTCATATATCTATCATATCATAATAATTTTAAATTTAAAAATTAAATATCTCCCCATATATAAAATATTTCAAGAAAAAATTACATATTATTGGATTATAAATCATAATCTTTAAAATAAGTACTATCGTTGAAATATTTCAACTAAAAAATAGATAAAAAATTATTTTTACATTTAAAAATTATCGATAAACCATTTTCAAATATTTGTATCTCCTTCATCCAGACTCCGAATCATAATATGTGAAATATTATATACAGTTAACATTCGTACTTATAATTTCGTTAAAGAACTTCTATCAAATTATTAGGAATTTCATAAGATCACAAATATCCTCAACAATTGATATGTCGCAAATAACGAAAGGCTATAAAATATGATTGAGCTCATAAAAAAATGTGCATGTCTTTATAAAATGTGACTGACCTTTTAAAAAAAGGTCCGTCTTTTCAGAAAAATGTGACGGTTCTTACAAAAATGTGAATTTCTTACATAAAATTTGAATGTCCTAATTAAAAATTGTGAGTATGGTTAAAAAAAATTACTTTCATACAAAAAAAAATATATAAATATCTTTATAAAAAAAATCCAACCATTGCAAAAAAAAAAAAAAAAATTGGAATAATGAAAATTTGAATTCCATGAACAGTGAATAAGATAAAAATTTGTTTTAAAAAAATATTGTCTCAATAAAAAGGAATAAAATAGGGATATAAATATGAATACAGTCAATTTATGATTAATGTTTGGATTAATTAAGAAGAATATAAAAATATTAGGGTTAATTAATTAAAAGAATAAGTGTTTATTATAAATTAGAGTAATTCATGATGAAAATGATTTTTTAATAATTTATAAGCATTGATGTTGTTGCTTGATAACCGCCGAACTCTATGGGCCAGGAAAACTAACTCCGGCGGATATTAATCTCATTCAAAAACGTTTTAAAAATGGCATAAGGCATTAAAGAATTTCACCTAAGGCATTAATTTTTAGTGGCATTATTCAAAAAATTAATTAACCAACCAATACAAACCTAATTTGACACAGCTATTAAAGAATTTTATAATGCTAACAGTATTATGATTTCACTTGTACAACATCTTAATAATGAATTATAACTCATCAAAACTATTAAAAAATGGCAGTTATACTGAATACACAACTATAATATAATATTTGTACTGACCTTCTAACAATTAAATACGCTCTTTCTTTTTTCTTTTTTTCTTTTTTTCTTTTCTTCTTTTCTTCTTTTTTTCTTTTTTTCTTTTTTGTTGTTGTTGTTGTCGTCATGATTCTAATACCAATTAATATGTCACAATTAAAATCGTAAGTAACTGTTTGTACAGAATTTACATTCCATTCATGTTTCCTATTAACCGGCCCATTCCCTAAAATTTCGACACTTTCTTATTTTAGATGATTGTCCAGCTTAAAGAAACGAAAAGTAATTAATTGGCTGTCAGATTCCTTATTTTAGAAGATTCATGTTATCAAGGAATTGATAAAAGGTCCATATGATTAGTTCGGATTGAGATGATATGAGACAGTATCAATCCACGAAAGTTTAATCATTAAATATCCCTAGTCGTAGTATTATCGAGATTGGACATCGATAATTTGGAATAGACTAGTATTACACTTGTACGCGTTGTGGGAGCATAACATCATAGTTCTCATATATTTGGGTATATGATACTCATGCAAGTGTAATAGGAGGTTGTGTTTACCGATGATATGGAAACAGCTTCTCTCTGGATAGACCCCTCGGAATTCCATTGGTAGTATGACTATGTGTCTATGGAAGTCCGAATCAGGGTAGGTGTATTTGGTCTTAACCTGAGACTTGCACCGCTAATACTTGCGACAATCAATATACTTTGGTTTTGGTCGTTCAGGGCTTTAACAGGTTCTGTGTACGCCTCTTCTGGGCATATTGAGAATCGTAGTGTATTAGGTGTGATGTCAAGACGGAAGTATCACTCCAGTCATAGTGGAGATGATGATCACGTAGGATACGGAACTGGTGCTCTTTTGTACTGCAGTCATCGGGATAATATGACTAGGTCATGATTATCCGATTATAGAGACTAGTTACCAGAGATCTGATATGTGCTTCGTAAGAGGCAGACACAATTCCAGCCTCAGACCTTGCACGTGACATCCGATACTGGATAGTTATACGCAATACTACGTATACTACGCCTGATATAGATCACATATTCCAATAATAATATTTCTGGAAAATTGGGTAGGCACGGTGCTTTGCTAGAAGCCAACCATGTCTTGTAAATCGGTAAAAACGTAGTACTAGTTACGTACGTGTTCGGATAGTCCGACGACCGGATTTACTGCCAACATATCCGGAGATCTCATGGGTCGCTTCCCGAAGATTCACCGATGACGTATGACTCGCACTTTATTTATCTGGGATTAATTATAAGAGATATAAAATTAATCTGGGATTAATTACAGAGATATTTTATCTGGGATAAAATATTATTTAAAGAGAGAGAACGATTAATTTGGATTTAATCGATAAAATAATATATTCGATATATTATACGAAATTGGATTTCGACGCGGAATTAAAATTAGATTTTAATTCGGGCGAACGAGTTAATTTAGAATTAATTCGCTAGCGGCGTGAATAGTAATTTTGCTAGGCAAAATTATTTAATAAAATTTGATTTAATTACGTCGCAACGGAAAATTCGTTAATTCGGAATTAGCGAACCCGAGCCCGGGAGTGTTTGCGGGCCCACTCGCAATTCGAATTCAAGTGCGGCCCACAAGTCACATCAAACGTCAAATCACTAGTCAATCAAGTGTGGATGTCTTGTCACTTTGAGTGATTGACAACTAGTCACTATTCATGATTGATGGTGGTGGTTGGATGACTTTAATGCCTTGTACATTTTTTGGAAAGTGTATTAGATTTTTTTGATTTTTGAAATCAAAAACCAACTAACACACAAACTCCTCTATTATCTCATTCTCCTACCTCTCGGCCAATGGCCTTTTTCTTCTCTAAATTTTGGCAATTGCCGAGAACAAGATGAAGTAAAGGAAGAATTTGCGGCAAATTTTTCCGAGTGCTAGCACACATTAGGAGTCTTCCGAAGGTGATAGGGAAACACACCCGTGGGCATGGAATGCACACCAAGCTTGGAGCTTGAAGGACCGAAAAATTGGAGCACAAAATGGAGCAAAGCCGTGAGCCTCTTGGAGTTAAAGCTTGAAGAGTTTTGTTGTTCCTCGCATCGCAAAAGCCGATCAATGTAAGTATGATTCCGCCATACTTCTTTTGAGTATTCACACATGATTTCATTGCTTGAATTGATCCCGGGACTATAGTAGATACCCAACAGAGGTTATATAATCAAACTTTAAGGAGATACTAAGACTCTGAGGAGATACTGAAATTAGACCCCAACGATAGCTCTAGATACCCTTTGGAGTGTGTTTGGCCATATATCCGACGTCTGATTTTTCACCAAACAGTTCTCCCTTTTGTTCGCATCATTTTGAATAAATGGTGAGAACAAACAAATTTGAAGTTGGGCCTCCAGTGGACTTTTTAATGCTATGGGTTTCTTTCTTACCTCATTGGGAAATCGACGATCGTATCACATAAATACCGATTTAACAGTTTTTGTCAACTCTATTAGTTCAAAGTTTCAAATTCTAAACCCTTGTGCTCACTTCTCTTGTGAAAACATTTCCATCTAGCACTCTCTCTTCCAAACCCGAGCTCACAACTTTTATGCTACCTTAGCCTTTTCATATTCTTTCAACAACAAGATTCAGCGCGTGAGGGAGGACACTGACATTCATTATGATGTCTACTTACAACCCTCTCTGAGAGCTCATCCCTTTAGGAAACTAACCCCTCCGCTATCCCTCGTGGTGGTGTTGTTCTACGGGAGTATCACATTAAGATTCTTCGATTCCCCCTTCACCCTCTACTCCACTACATATGTGTGTTCTGCAACTTGCATCTGGTTTATCTAACCCAAAATTGCCTTAGGTACGTTGTGGGTTTCATTATCTTTTCCATGGTCAACGACTCACGCCTTACCATTCGTGACTTCTTCTATCTTTCTCCCTGACTAAGGCTGGGTCCGCCGGGCGCGTGAACATGTACACCTTTGCGCCCTAAAAGTCAACAATTATATTCTCAGAGATACCTACATCGGACAAGAACTGGTCTTGTAAGGGTATGCTAATGGTGACCAGTAACTGCTAGACTGGTGGTGTCGACCGTGTCATCTTTCATTTGCGACTCTTGATGAACCAATGCATTTTATCAATTCTTACTTTTGAGTTTGAAGTTCACGCTCTTTTAGTGGATTGTAAGGTTTGATATGTTTATTTTTTTTCTTTCCATCTTCTAGTTTTGTATACATTCCTCATTGCCCTGAACTGCTAGAAGAGAAGAGATGAGAAAAGAGGCGATTCATATCAACATGGTGGTTAACAAGGATGGCCTTTAGGCCCTGATACGTTGTGGCCCTTAGTTCTCCTCTTTAATTGCTAGTGACCCATCGTCTCTATTTCGGGAGATGGATCATGGGTGGTTCGCCCATCAGAAGGTCTATTTTGATGAGAGATTTGGGGCAAACATGTACTTGTCAAGGGTTTGAATCTCTCACCCCCTAAATCGAGCGCGATATTCGAAATCATTCCTCCTTATGAGCATGATTGAGGGAACTTGAAAAATCTGGTCTGCCATGCATATCTTTCGGAGGTTGAGATAGGGCCAAGCTCCGCAACTTCCATTTTTGGGTTAGGGTCTGCTACGCTTACCATTCATACTGGTCTAGCCCCGTTTTTGTCTGCATCTCCGCCTTCTACCTCTGCTTTGAGGTCCCCTATTTTGGTCTCAAAGTTTCCCATTTTAGCTTCTGGATCTCTTTTGGCCTCTTCTGCATTGCCTTTGGTACGACATCCTTCCGGGCTTTCTACGAGCCTTGTACAACAACTGTCTGAGTCGTCACCCATTGATGCTTTTGTTTTTGATATCGGGGAGTTCCAGAATCTGTTGGGCTCTATGTACTCCATCATTGCCTCCCCATCAGCATACATGGGCTATTTTCTTTACTCAATGATCCTACTCGCAGCAGTGGGATCCGATAATTCAGTAGGGTGACTACTAACTGTGCAGTCCACTTGCTACAGACGTCAAAGACTCATCTTCAGGAGGCACATAACAACTTGGTGAAGGCTTCGGAGGTAGTGGAGTCTCTAAGGTGAAGTTGGAGTGTGAGGTTGAGGCTCGCAAGAATTATGTGTCCACTCTTGTTGCCATCGAGTTGAAGCTTAAGGAGAAGATGGATCAAAGAGAGATTGAAAATTAAGATCTGCACGCGGACTTGGCCATGACTACAGATGAGAAGAAGGAGCTTTGCGTTGAAGTCTCCAAGGTTTAGCAAGTGAGGTCCTCTAATTTGGAGTTTCTAGCTTCACTTTATTTATAGTTATCTTTGGTTTCTTATGTATTGTCTTCTTGTAGGACCTAGAGCTGTCTCAGAGGCAGCAAAGTGAGTTCCTCCAGAGGCATTCTGGTATGAGTGTGGATGTCTCCAAGTTTAATGAGCAATTGAAGAGTATTGATGACCATCGTCAAGACGAGCTTGAACTCTTTATTACCCATTCCCATACTCGGTACACGTCATCAATAAAGTGAATAGTGTCAGGTGTTATTGCCTAGGTTGGGAGGACCGCGTCAAAGATCCTGCTGACAAGTCTTACTAGAGAGATCCTAATAAATGTGATGCAACTGCAGGGGTCGTGGATCAGAACTATGACCCAGACCATCATATCAGGAGTCGGAGCCTCAAAATAAGCTTTTTGGATGATCTGGGGGTTGACGCCAAAGAAAGTCTAGGTTTCCAGGACATTTGGTGGCTGCGGAAACTCCGGGGGCTGCCACACATTTTCAAACTGACCCAAACCTCCAGATACTCCTTCTCAACTGGGCCCGCCCACTCGCCCCTATAGTGGATCTGCCACCTCTGATGTAGGGTCTCCTTTAGCCACTTTACCAGTCATTGTACCAACTTCAAATGGCACAACTGTTTTGTCAGAAGGTCCTGTTTCTGCTTAAGATTTTACAAAAAATAATTTATAAGTGTACATGGCCTTTGGGCTTTCACTTTTTTTTTTCCTTTCTATATACACTGAATTATTTTTCATATGAATAAAATAAGTATTTTCTTTCCCTATGCCATTTTTTTATCTTTCAATACAAAATCAGGTCATGGCATTAAATCTTTGAGGAGATCTTGTGAGCCATCCTGAGCATATTCGGTTAGAGAAGTAGAACCCTCTCATATATAAGTTCATCCTCAGCAACAGAGTGTTAGAGTATATGGCTGGGATGGGTCATTAGCCTAATGAGACTGGGGGAATAGGCCATCCTCGTGTCGAAAGCCTGGGCCGACGCTGGGGAAAAATGTAATGAAGGCTCTATCCTTTTTATTCCAGAGTCGATGATGGACATTGGTACTTCTTGGTATACAAGGTTCTACCTTATTGAGTCTGATGTGGTCATCCCATTCTATCGAGATTTATATGTGGATTTCGAGAAATTTCTTCCTTCTGAGGTTACATAAAAGGTCTTAGATCCATCAGAATCTCTCATTGTCATGTATCGCTCTAAGGACTCTAGTTGGTACTCTAAGTCTAATCAGAGCCTTGATGGGAATGGTAAGGGCTAGTACTCGTGGAGTTACTGAGACTATGAAGCAGAGGTAGGGAATCGTCGGAGGATGCATCATTCTGCCACTACTTTCTGGCTAAGGAAAGCATGCAACATTACTAAACAGATCTATAAGGAAGGCTATGAAGTTGAGTTTCCTTCGAGGAGTATAAGAAAGCTGACTATCAGATTCATTGAAGGTTGAGATGACTCTTGTCCCCCTCTGTTGTATCTAGTGCCTTGATTGGTTGACTCTTGTACTTTTACCGATTTGTATTTTGTAAAGAAAAAATTTAATATAACATTTAATTGTAATATTATACCTTATTATGATATAACGTTTTATTTTATGTTGAATGTTGGATCATTACTGTACTGTATATTTGTCATGGTTTTTGTTTAATTTCCTAATTAGACCCAGATAGGCATCCATTTTTAGGGTCTGACACTCATGTGATCCGATGGACTTGTTTATCACGCATTTCTCAGACTTTTTTGCCAGACTTTGATAGAGATGTACCGATTGGTTATGGTGTTTCGAACCTGGGTACTCTGATAGATTTGTAAGAGTCTTCCTCCTTTGTCCGACTCAGTTAAACGATTACTATCTGGCTCTAACATTCAGAAACTTTCATGCCCTGATGGGTTTTTCTATTACATGTCATAGTCTTATTTTTCCCCCATCAGGCACTGATCGGCGTTTTCTCTGTAGGGTCTGATGCTTGGAAACGTCGTGCTCTGATGGGTTTTTCTACCATACATCAGAGTCTTCTTCGTCTTGTCATACCCTTATAGGAATTCTCTCTTATAGTCTAAGATTCATAAATACTTTGATGAGTTTTTCTACCATACATCATAGTCTTCTTTGTCATGTCAAACCCTGATAGGTATTCCCTCTTTAGGGTCTGAGATCCAGAAACTTAATACTCTGATGGTTTTTTCTACCATATATTATAGTAATTTTTATCGTGTCAGACCCTGATAGGCATTCCCTCTTTAGGTTCTGACATTACTAGACATCATAGTATTCTTTGTCGTGTCAGACCCTGATAGACATTCCCTCTTTAGGGTCTGACATCCAAAAACTTCATGCTCTGACAGGTTTTTCTACGAAGCGTCAGACTATTTTCGTTTGTGGTAAAGCCTACTGCATAATGAATTTTGGTCAATTAAACAGTAAGAATATTTTATTTATATGAAATAAGTACAACAATCTTACATATTATTTTTTTAGCATCTGTGTATTCCATATTCCGGGCATTGCCTTTCTGTTTCTAACATTCAGGAGCTTGTAGGTTCTCTTGTCTAGATCCTCACTGATTTCAAACAGACCCTCATATTGTTCTCATAGCTTTCATTCTTGCTGGACCTTTGGGATTTTCTGAAGCACCCACTCTCCCACCTTGAATTTTCGGATCCTCACT
Source organism: Zanthoxylum bungeanum (assembly GCA_019454045.1). Taxonomy (NCBI): domain Eukaryota; kingdom Viridiplantae; phylum Streptophyta; class Magnoliopsida; order Sapindales; family Rutaceae; genus Zanthoxylum; species Zanthoxylum bungeanum. The sequence goes on from SKCR01049222.1 coordinate 10,987, forward strand.
TTCTTGTTGAAGTAAGACTTTGTTCTCTGTTGGCATGTTGCCATTCGAATCTTTGCACACTCTCCGACTTCTTCCAGTAATCTTAGGTTTCTCATCAGTTGTTCCTAATTCTATTTTTCATGTTTGAAGATCATAGTTCCTAAGGTGGGCAGCCCAGTCGCTGTTGATATGATAGGTTCTGAACCATACACAAGAGCGAATGCCGTTTCCCATGTTGTCTCATTTCGTGTGGTTTTTATACACAGAGTACTTTAGGAAACTCCTCCAGATATCTTCATTTATTGCCGTCCAGGTTGCATTTGAATTGTTAACAATCATTTTATTTGTAGCTTCTACCATTCCATTAGCTTGCAATTACTAAACTGGGGAGAAGTAGGCTCTAATCCCATACTATTCACAGAACTCAGTGACTCTGGGATTGTTGAACTAAATGCCGTTGTCCATCTTCAAATCTCTGGGGATGACAAACTTGTAAATTATGTGCTTTCAAATGAAAATGATCAGGTTGTTCTGGGTGACCTTACTGTATAGCTTCGTTTATACCCAGTTGGTGAAGTAATCGGTAGCCAGTAGAATAAAGAAGTTCCCCTTTTTACCACCGGGAGTTTCCCAATGATGTCCAAACCTCAATGCACGAGGGCCAAAGGCTGACTTTAGAATTAAACATTTCAGAGGGTTGATGTATTGTGGGTGATTTCTTCTGGCACTTCTCACATCGTTGTGTAAAATTTTTTACACTTTCCATAAGGTATTGTTAGTAATATCTGACGATGAGGATCCAGGGTGCTAAGCTTTTGCTGCCTATATGATTTCCATATGCCCCCGTGTGCACTTGTTGTTACCCATACTCCCGATCTTTCTCCTTGATACATCGCAAAAGCAGCCCATCGAACGATCTTCTGACAATTCTTCTTCTTTCACTACGTACATGACTTCCCTCAGTCTAAATTTTCAAGATTCCCTTCTGCCTTGTAGTTGTGTTCTATTTTCTAAATAGTATATTATTTGTTCTACCCAGCTATTAGGATTTCCCTTGATCATCAATACACTCTTTGGTTCCGATCTCTTGGGCTTTGGTATGTTAGATTCTGTTGGAATATGGCTTGGCAGCTTTAGGTCTGACACTGGAGGTTCTGTTGTGTTAGGGTCTTATATTCTTAGTCTTTCGATCTCGAGGATTGATATTCGACTTTCCATTTGATGCTCCCCTACTGTCGCCTTCTTCGTCAGACCATCGACTCTGGCGTTCAGTTCTCTCTTGATGGCTTGTACCTTAACACTTGTGAACTTATCTATTGCTTTCCTCATTCTCCTTACATATTCACACATTCTAGGGTCCTTGGCCTCGAACCTCCCATCTAGATGTCCCGACACCAATTCACAGTCGAGGTTTACCTTTAATTTCTTGATTCCCATCATGGCAGCTAACTCCAGCCCATGCATGAAAGCCTCATACTCGAGCTTCATTATTGGTACAAGCGTATGTGGGCTTCTTCTATGGGCACTCCCGAGTCTGACTCGAGCACAATTCTGAACCCAACTCTTCTTCTATTTGCAGCTCCATTGGTATGCAAAGTCCATTGAACAACATCTTCGAGTAAGGTCAACTGGTCTTTCTCAATGGGTATGGATCTCTGAATTTTGATTAGGAAATCTGATAATGTCCGCCCTTTCTTTGATGTCTTTGGCGTATAGGGATGTCATATATCCCTAACTCGATTGCCCACTTCATTAGTCTCCCTGACAAATCTGGCTTCGACACTACCTGCATGATCAGACAGTTGTTCACCATAATTATGGTATGGGAGTCGAAGTAGTGTCATAACTTCTTCTTTGCCGTTATTAGGGTTAGTACCATCTTCTGAATTATGTTACCAAGTCTCTTTATCTGATAACATTTTACTTGTGTAATACTCGGGATGTTGCCTCTTACTTTATTCTTTGACCAACACTGCGCTCATGACCGGCGTAAACACACACGTATAACACAAGCGCACATATCGTTCAAGTAGTATAAAAATATCGATCCCACGAGGACTTAATATCTAATCTATTAATTTTATGAGGTCAAATGATTACTAGTATCTAACAGTTTGATTGATTGATTTGAAATGGTGATGATTCTAAATTTAAAAACAAGTAAATAAAATTGTCGAAAATATGTTTTAAGAAAATTCAATATTAAAAACTATCTAGGGTTGTGATTTCTTCCAATATCATTTAAAGATGAAGTGATTATCTTAAAGTTGGGTAATATATTGATTTATTAACCTGGAACACTAAATTATGTGTAAGCCTCTGTCGATGGTCAGACACAAATACCCAGTTTAACCCAATTGAACCATATGTCTATGTCAACCAAATTATCTGGATTCATTAAGTTTAAGTCCCAATTATGGCTACCCCCGCCCGACAGGTATATTCCTATCCTGTAAGGAAATCTATTAAAGGGTTATCTATCCTCAAGGAAGATCGTGGGCTATTGAATCTAAGGCTGAAACCTGAAATCCCTATGTCTAGTTCATTTTAGATTTACTAGATCAATTTTATTAATGGCCAGTTAATGAAAAAGCATTAAGTTTAAGACTCAATAAATAAATCTTTATATTACCCAAGCTATAATCTAACCCTTATAAAACGGTGATATTGGATTTTATCACAACCCCATATAACTAATTTAGTTACAACACATAACTAGGGCTAGTAAAAACTTGAAAATAAAAGACATAAAGTAAAAATACGGTAAAGTAAATACTGAAAAGAAAATTACAATAAAATAAAATGCTAAAGTAAAAGGAATTACTTTTACTACTACTAATTTAGATATCTCCCATAAAATAATATATAAACTTGTGATTCTTTTTCCAACCAGCCATATAGGCGGTAACCTGATTAAGTCATATTAAGTCCAACCAGCCATAAAGGCGGAACCAAAATTAAATTACCAACCGACCAATCTGGCGGTATCCTTTATTAGTCAGGTTTAAATCAGATTAAAATGAATTACCAACCGACCAATCTGGCGGTATCCTTTTTAAGTCAATATTTTAAATAGTGAATATATTATTTTTAAGGGAGATTAATCTAAATAGTAACAGTAAAAGAATTACCTTTCACCTTAGATGGGGGAGTTACCTCCTCATGGTAAATAATAAAAACTGTAAAAAGTAAAAAGTAAAAATTAAATTACTATATAAACAAAACGTAATTAAAATTAATTACAAAACTAAAAACTAAAAACTAAAAATTAAAAGAAAGTAGAGAGAGAAACTCTCTCTTTAGAAAGATTATAAGAGAGAGAGTGGTGCACTGAATTCTGAAATTTCGCGCTCTATTTATAGGCAAAAAATTCGGTTTCTGGCGTCGCGACGCCAAGGACCTCAGCATCGCCACGCCAGGTTTGTCGACGTGGCACCCTCTGGTTCGCTGGTTTGAAGATTCTGGATAAGCTGATAAGGTGACACGTGGCAAAGTGGTTGGGCTTCAATTATTGTGACACGTGGCGGCTTCTGATTGGTCGCTGAGATTCTTATCCGCCACGTGTCATATAAGGATAGGATATCCAATAATTGATGCTGACGTGGCGCTGACGTGGCGGTGAGGTGGCGGTGACGTGACGACACGTGGGAAAGAGACTATCGGCACCATATAATTGCGACACGTGGCAGCTTCTGATTGGCTGATGATGACGTGGCGGTGAGGTGGCAATGTTGACTTGTTGACTTGCTGACGTGGCTGATGACATGGAGATGACCTGGAGTGACACGTGGCACACGTGGTGATGGTGACTGTCGGCACCGTAGGATGCTGACACGTGGCAAGGTGCATGTTAGTAGATCGGCTGTGATGGTGACACGTGGCACGACGCATTTTAGCAAAGTCAAACTTTTCTCAGATTCTGATTTGTGGACCCGGCGCACGTTAGCACTGTTCGGCGCATTTTAGACGTCACGACGCGTAAGTCTTGGCGTCGCGACGCGCTTAAGACCAAAATATTCCAGTTGACGAATTTTTGTCCGTTTTTGCCCCAAATTGCCTCCAATGCTTTCCAAAATATTAAGTTAATTGAGTGGGAAATAGTGATATAAATATCACTCATCAGCTCACGGCTACTTCTGACATAATCAGGTATATGTATAGGTCTTCTCTCTCGACTGGTGCTGCAAGCATGAGGGCCCTGCTCATTGATAAGTGGAAAAAATATCAATATTTATCACCCATTTTACTTAATATTTTGTATAGTTTCTCGAGTTTTGTGAATATTTTGATATTTTTTGTGTTATTTTATAGATAAATAAGATTTAAGGACTCAATGGAATCAACTTGGGGCTAAAACGGTGAAAAACGGACAAAAAAGGAAAAATTGGAAATTCGCGTCGCGACGATCGCTTCAGTTACTATACTGTTGACACTCGTCATTGCCATATCAGCATGTGCGTCATCATTACATCATCATAACATCAGCCAATAATCTAGCTTGATGACACATCATCACTTACGTCATCATGATGTCAGCACAATAATTCAGTCTGCCGATAGTCGCGTGCCACATGTCAATAACTTGTCAAAGCCGCGTACACATGTCAGAAATCAATGGCGTGTCGTAACGCGCAGAGCCAAATTTTTCCTATAAATTGAGGTCGATTTCATTTGAAAAATTCATACTTTATTCTGGAGATTTCTTTAAGAATATTAAAAAGATAGTATCTTGTTTGTTTATTTACAGTTTTCTTGTATTTAATTTTTATTTTAAGTAATAAATCTTTCTTTGTTTACTTTAAAGTATGAGTATGTAAATTCTTTCTGTTGGGGTGAAAGGTAAAGCTTTTATTATTATAATTTAGATTAATCTCCCTTAGTTATAATATATAAATTATCTTAATACCTGACTTAATGGGATACCGCCTTTATGATTGGTTGGAATTAATTAAATTAATTTTAACCAGAATTAATTGGATACTGCCTTTATGGTCTGTTGGAATTAATTAAAAATCGGACTAAATCAGGATACCACCTATATGGTCGGTTGGTAATGTCATGTCAATTTATATATTATAATAAGGGTGATTTCTAAATTAGAAGTAATAAAAGTGGATCCCCTAATCGCAATATTTTATTTTATTATTTTATATTACCTTTTTTAATTTTCAAGTTTGTTTTATGTTGTTTTATTTATTTATGTCTTAAATAATTCTAGATATATATTGTTAGTAAATACCGTATCTAGGGTTATGCTGAACAATATCACTAGTTTATAAGTTGGGTATTTCGTGTCTTGGGCAATACATTAGTTTATTTATAGAGTCTTAATCTTAATGCTTCTTATTAACTGGCCACTAATAAGATTAATTTGGTAAACTTAAAATGAACTTGACGAAGGGATTTTAGTTTCCAGCCTTAGACTTAATAGCTCACGATCGCACCTTAGGGTAAATTTCACTTAAGGCAGATTTCCTTCCAGGATAAACATATACCTTTCGGGCAAGGGTAGCCACAATTGGAACTTAATCTTAATGAATTCAAATAACTTGGTTAACATAGACATATGATTAATTGGGTTACTTTAGTTGTTTGTATCTGACCATCGACAAAGGCTTTTGCATATTTTCATGTTCCAGGTTAATAAACCGATATATTGCTCAAACATGAGATAATCAGTTCATCTTTAAAAGATATTCAAAGGATTCACAACCCTAGATAGCTTTATAATATTGATTTTTCCTTTAATTCACTTTCGCACTGTTTTATTTACTTGTTTTAGATAAAAATCACCATCCAACCAACAATCTAATAAATTAGATACTCGTAGACATTTAGCTTTATAAATTGATATTATAGGTATTAAGTCCTTGTGGGATCAATATATTTATACTACTTGAGCGATACGTGCGCTTGCGTTACGTGTGTGATTTCACTGATCAAGTTTTTGGCGTCATTGCCGAGGACTTATTTATCTTTCACTATTAATTTTGGGGTTAGATATTTACTTGTGTCTAATTTGTTTTTACTTATTATTTTTTTCTTGTGTTTCAGATTCTCAGACACTAAATGAGAGGAAGCAGAAGCTTCGAAATCTGTCTGCTTGACCTAAAAATTGAAAGAACTATCAGACAATTGAGAAGGAAAAGACGAGAAGGCCAAAAAGCACTAATCAACATGAACAATTAAGAACCTGAACCTTTGGAAGTTGCACCACCAATTCCTATTTGAGATAGAATAATTGCGGTGGTTGACAACTTCATATCATGAACTGTACTTCCTCCATTACCAGCAAATGCATGTGACATCAAAACATGCATTCAGACGATACAGCAATCAATTCAGTTTGGAGGAAGTGCAAGTGAAGATCCTAATCCCCACATCAGTAACTTCCTGCAGCACATTTAATTACAACCGAGAGGCAGAAGAAGCAATGAGACTGCGTGTGTTCCCATATTCTTTGAAAGACAGAGCTAAGGCTTGGCTCCATTAACTACCAGCGGGTTCCATCAGAACTTGGAACACTCTTGCCATAAAATTCGTTAAAATTTTCCCCACCCAGAACAGCAAAGTTGAGGAACGACATCACATCTTTTATGCAACAGGACTCAAAATCCCTCTGTGAAACATGTGAAATGTACAAGGAATTGCTCCAAAAATGTCCTCACCATGAGGTTGCAAAGTGGCTACAAGAACAAACCTTCTACAATGGACTTTTTGGATTGATGCGAACCACAATAGATGCTGCTGCTGGAGGAGCATTAATGGAAAAAGGAGAAGATCAGGCCTGAGACTTAATTGAAGAAATGGACAACAAAAATTCCTTGTGGCCAACAGAAATGAGCATGATTCAACGAATAACAGGAATCCATGAAATAGAAGCCAACACAGTAATGAATGCCAAGCTGGATAAGATATGCAAATATCTGGAAACTCTTAGCATGCAGGGTAACGGTGGATCCACAAGTTCACCATATGGAGGAGCACCAAATATAGAATCTTACAACCAACATGATGAGACAATGAACTATGTCAGCGATTTCAATAGATAGGAAAACAATCCATATTCCAATACCTATAACCCAGGTTGGAGGAATCATCCCAATTTCACATCGAGCAATAATTCAAGGCAAAGGAACAATCCACCATTCAGATTCCAACAGCAAAACAAAGGCTAGGAGTATGAAAAAGAACTAGAAATAACAGAGGTGCTTGCCTAGATGAAAAAACAAGAAGCAAAATACGATGCTTTAGCAGCTGTGGTTCAAAATCAAGCAGCTAATGAGTGGTAATTATATCACTATTTCCCACTCATTTTACCTAATATTTTGTATAATTTCTCGAGTTTTATGAACGTTTTGATGTGTTTTGCGCAAGGTCAAAAACGAAAATCTACTGTAAGCGTCACGAAGTGGAGTCCTAAATTCTAGTTTTGCGCAAGTTTGGTATTTTGGCCATAACTCTTTCATCCGATATCCAATTGAGCTGATTCAAGTTGTAGATTAAAGAAGACTCAAAGATCTACAACTTTGAAATTTTAAATATTTTTGAATTTTGAAGTTTCCAAGACCGAAATTGACGAAAAATCCATTGTCTTTTGTGAAATTACTAAAGTCATTATCAAAAAATAAAAAAATGGAAAATGAAAATTTAGAATTGTCAAACTACAAAACATGCTTAAATGTTTGGTGGAATGTCTTGTGGCATGTTTGGTGGAGTGTTTGGTGGAGGATTTTGTGGAGTGTTTAGTGGAGCAATTGGTGGAGAAATTGGTGGAAGCCTTTTCCTATAAATACTAAGCCATTTCATTTGTAATTCTCATGCTTTCCTTAGGATTTTGTAAGGAATTTAAGGATTGCATCTTGTTTGTATTTATTTTTAGCATTTAAATTATGTATTTTAATTTTCAGTAATAGTAGTAATTTCTTTTTCTTCTCTTTTCTTTTATGTTTAGTAGTTAGATTTCCGCTGGGGGAAGGGTGAAGCTTTTATTATTTTAATTTAGATTAATCTCCCTTAATTATAATATGGAAATTATAATTCAAACTAAAAGGTTTACCGCTTTAATGGCTGGTTTTATTTATTTGACATAATGTGACACCGCCTATATGGCCGAACTTTAGGTGACAGATGATTACCGCCTATATGGCTAGTTTATGGACAAATAATGATACCGCCTTTATGGCTGGTTGGACTTAATTAGAAATATGACTTAATGAGGATACCGCCTATATTTTCGGTTGGTAATATCACTGATAAATTCCATATTAAAATAAGGGAGGTTTCGAAATTAGAAGTAGTAAAAGTGGATCCTATAACCCCAAATATTTTATTTTTATTCTAGGGAAGTGATGAAACACAATATTAACATGCTTAATAATTGATTTAATTATATTATGGGTAATTCTTTTGTTTATTTATTGAGTCTGAAGCTTAATGCTTCTTGTTAACTGGCCATTAATAAGATTGATGTGGTAAACTTAAAATAAACTTGGAAAAAAGATTTTAGGTTTCAGCCTTAGATTTAATAGCTCACGATCGTCCTTGAGGATATATAACCCTTTAATAGATTTCCTTAAAGGATAGGAATATACATGTCGGGCGTGGGTAGCCATAATTGGAACTTGAACTTAATGAATTAAGATAACTTGGTTAACATAGGAATATGATTAATTAGATTATTTCGGTGTTTGCATCTGACTACCGGAAGAGGCTTTTGCATATCTTCATGTTCCAGGTTAGCAAACTAATTTATTACGCATATATAAGATAATCAATTCATCATTAGAATAATATTGTGTGGAGTCACAACCCTGGATTTTTGTGTCTTTTGTATATTTTCCTTGGCATTTTCTTTTGTGTCTTTATTTATTTTATTTATTTAGAAAATCCACATTCAACCAACCAATCAAGCAATCATTCTCTTCTCCCTTAATTAGATACCTATAAATAAATAGTATCAACAATTAATAACAATAGTAGGAATAAAGTCCTCGTGGGATCAATATTTTTATACTGCTTGAACGATACGTGCGCTTGCGTTATACGCGTGTGATTACGCCGGTCAAGTTTTTGGCGCCGTTGCCGGGGACTTATTTTTCTTGAGTTATTAATTTTGAAGCTATTTAATTTACTTGTATCTACTTTTCTGTATTTTTATTTGTAATTTTTATTTTTTAGTTGGTTGAAAAATGGAACACTATTGGGAGATAGAACGATTATGAGTTTTACTAGAAGAAGATACACCCCAATTCAGGGAGCAACAATCCGGTATTCCGAGGCCTATTGTCCAGCCCAATAATTAGCACTGGATGCCAGAACCAAGCAATACTACATTTGCTCAATAGAACACAAGAGGGAGATGTGTAATATGTGATGGTAACCACCCGAGCGATCAATGCATATACATTTCAGAGTGGAAAAATTATCGGAATCATTCAAAGTACGACGAGCCAACATATTTCACAGAACCACATTTTCCATCTTATCCACAATCTACCTACGATCTTCATCAAGAATCGGAACCATCAGAGGAAGAACAATTGGTTGACATGCTCAAAGATTGGAATAAGAAACGAGATGAAAAGTTGGATGCAATGCTTGAAACATGCCAGAATCAAATAGAAAGTATTCAGAGACAATCAGCATCCATTCAGAGACTGACAGATCAAATGAGACAATTAACAGAAAACCAGAGCTATATACCTCAAGAAGCATTTTCAGATGAAACTGATGAAGCCTTCGAGTACCAATCATTTCACAATGACACATTGACAAAGGAAGATGCTGAGCAGTATCAACAACCAGAGGTATTAGTTCAAGAGCCCAAACCAGCAAAGTCTCTGTTTGATTTTTATTATTCTGACTCTGACGAAGAAGCTGAGCTGTTTGTACTAACTGCACCAAAAAAAATTGAGGATGGAACTCTGTATCCTCAAAATGAAGATCTTAGAGAAAGCATTGCAATGATGTTTGAAAAAGAGCTACCCGAACCATGTATACCAACCACAGAGGATAAAAGCTGACAGACAGACACATCTTTACATCATTTGGTTGAAGATTTTGGAGCATTCATTCCACAAATGTTTGAAGAAGATCTATCCGAGCCAGTCACATCAACTATAGAGGACGAAGACCTAATATCAGACACATCTTTACATCCTCAAGTTGACACTTGTGGAGCACAGATGACAGATGAAGAACTGAATGCGGAAATCTTAAAATACATCTGTGAAGAAAAGGTGGAGAAAGAAGCAGAGCAAATGGAGGAGCAATTTAAAGAACTTGAGCATTCAAGAGAAACATCACTGTTTTGGGAAGTACAAATTACACATATCGCCCAAAAGCTTGACAGAATGGAACTCTCATTCCAAGTCAAGCACCATATGAGACCTCCCGATTTACTTTCCGGAATCATTGGAGCTACAAAGATAAAAAAAATGTGGCATAAGCACTGAATGAGACAAAATTCTTTTTGCCACTTTACCGTTGGAAGAGACCTTTCAAAAGAAACGCTCATGGGATTGTCTTTAATCGGACATCCAAAACCACGCTGAAACCTCTTTGACAAATGGATTTCAATCACGTCTGGCTGAAGACAGAAAATTTAGCGCTAGTAGGGAAGCAACCCATGCAATTTTGTTGTAATTTTTATTTTCATATTTTGTGTATACATGTGGTAGAGTTTTTAATATTGTGTGATATTTTTGTAGGGAAATGAACAAACGGAGCATTTCAAGACAGAAGGAATTGTGTTTGGCAATCAGAAATAAAAGAGCTAATTCATTTTAGATGGCTGAGTAAAGAATGAATTCTTGAGACGTATTCTTATGAATTTATACTAAGCTAGTGGCGTATTGCGTACACAATTCTGTTGCCTTAATAATTGCTTTGATTTGCTTTTCTATTTTTATTTCGTTTATTTTTCCCGACAAGATCTAAACTTTTTGACTTTTCACGATTTATTTTAACGTTCATCTAATAATTGTCATTTGGCAGGTACTAGTGCTACTATTACTCACCCATTTTCAGATTCTATAAATTCAGCTCTACATTACTCTCTTCTACACATTCAGATAAACATCCAAATAAGAGAGGAAAAAAATGGAAGCAACTTCACAGCAGCGAGTCAAGCGAATTTGTGTTTTCTGTGGATCAAACTCTGGTAGTAAACCAGAGTTCATTGAGGCTGCAAAGGAATTAGGGAGAGTCATAGCAAAATGAAATATGCACCTAGTATATGGCGGTGGTAATCTTGGATTGATGGGAAGCATTTCAAAAATCGTTCAGGAGGGTGGTGGTCACGTTTTGGGAATCATTCCAAAAACTTTGGTAGACGAACACATAATCGAAAAAACAAATGGAGATGAATGCATTGTCTTGGGGATGTCTGAACAACTCTTTGAAATGGTCAATACTGCTGATGTGTTTATTGATTTACCAGGTGGGCTCGGAACGTTTGAAGAAATATTCACAGTGGCATCATGGGCGCACTTGAACATTCATCGGAAGCCCATTGGATTACTCAACATTGATCATTTTTTCGATTTTCTGTTTGTTTTTCTTGCGGAAGCCAAAAGACATGAGTTCGGCACAAAATCAGTACAAGATATTTTCCTGACTGCAACAAAGGCCGAGGAATTAATTGACCAAATCTTAGCCTTTGAACCAAAAATCGACCCCATTCTTTCCAAGTTGAACTAGTCAGATATCGATCGTGGTAAGAAGCGTAAATTGGACATAGATCTTAATCGGTAATTTTTTTTCATAGAATTTCAGTTAACCAAGTATGATCTTCTAAACTCTTCTTCTACTGTTTAAGACATTGAGGACAATGTCTCATTTAGGTTTGGAGGAGGGAATAATTGATTGGTATCTTTTTAATTTTGTAATTTTTAGTCCAATTTTTTTTTTTCAAAAAAATTGAAAAATTTTAAAAAAAATTATTTAGTGTTTTTGTGTTTTTAATTTGATTAATCAGGTGAAATTGGTGTGGGATAGCTGTGTAAGGAATTTCTACTCCTGAGACATATCCCAACCTATTTCGGAATAAGTTAATTTTTATTTATTTCATTTTGAATTATTTAATTTGTGAATTCTCCATAAAACTGACTAAAATGGATCTTCATATGCTCAGTTGATAAGTATTATCAACATGCATAGTAACATACGGACATGAGCTGTAATTGAAAAATTTGTAATATTCAGTGCTCTAGTTTAATTGGAGGAAGAATCTATAAATGGCAATGGAGTAAAAAAAAGTGTGAAAAAAAATATTTGAGATTTGAGTAATTAAGTCTGTAAGGGTGTTTTAACACCTAGTGCCCTAAAACCAACTGGTTTGGGAGTCACTGGCCCAAAGCTCGCTACATGGATCGAAGATGTTGCCAAATATATATATATATATATATATATATATCTGAAGTCTGAGTAATTAAGTCCGTAGGGGTGTCTTAACACCTAGTGCCATAAAACCAAATGGTTTGGGAGTTACTGACCTAAAGCTCGCTACATAGATGGAAGATATTGTATATAAATAAAAAAAATATCAGAAATCAATGAAAAAAATAAAAAAAAAAAATTATTCCATTGCTGCAAAAAGGTGTGAATTTGATAAAATTTTAGGACAAAAATATTACTCTTTTCTCAACTGCACTTGTGACTGTTGTGGGCTCAATGAGTTGATTGATATTTTTTTGGCTGTGTATATGAAGAATGGTAAAAATAATCGGAGAATTTACTTATTCGGTAATTTAGAAAGAAAGAAAACAACTACTAACTTGGAGTAGAAGTTTCACCTGTTTAGTCATTAACTTATTTATTCTATTTTCTCTTGTCTTTTTGCTTTTATGTGCATTAGTTTTACTAACTTTTTATTTTTATCAAACGTTTGTGGGTATCGTTGCTGTAAACCCTCACGATACTACAACTCGTCCTCTAGGGACACCTAGGGGTTTAAAGGCTTGTTGCATACGCTAAATGCAACCGTGATCCCTACGAAAGTGGCTTAGTTTAATTTAGTCTCAGTTGTTTATTTTATTTTATTTTGTTATTTTGCTTGAGGACTAGCAAAATGTTAGGTTATATCACTATTTCCCACTCATTTAACCTAATATTTTGTATAGTTTCTCGAGTTTTATGAACGTTTTGATGTTTTTTTGTCTATTTTACAGATAAAAATAATATTGGGACTTAATGGAATAAACTCGGGGCTAAAACGATGAAATTCGGAGGAAAAAAGGTCAAAAATGAAAATTTACTGTAAGCGTCACGAAGTGCAGTCATAAATTCCTTTTTTGCGCAAGTTTGGTATTTTTGCCATAACTCTTTCATCTGATATCCGATTGAGTTGATTCAAGTTGCAGATTAAAGAAGTCTCAAAGATCTACAACTTTGAAATTTTAAATATTTTAGAATTTCGAAGTTTTCAAGACCGAAATTAACGAAAAATCCAATATCATTTGTGTAATTACTAAAGTCATTATTAAAAAATAAAAAAAAATGAAAAATTACAATTTAAAATTGTCAAACTACAAAACATGCTTACATGTTTGGTGGAGTGTCTTGTGGAGTGTCTTGTGGCATGTTTGGTGGAGTGTTTGGTGGAGGATTTTTGGAGTGTTTGATAGAGCAATTGGTGGAGAAATTGGTGGAAGCCTTTTCCTATAAATACTAAGCCATTTCATTTGTAATTCTCATGCTTTTCTTAGGTTTTTGTAAGGAATTTAAGGATTGCATCTTGTTTGTATTTATTTTTAGCATTTAAATTATGTATTTTAATTTTCAGTAATAGTAGTAATTTCTTTTTCTTCTCTTTCCTTCTATGTTTAATAGTTAGATTTCCGCTGGGGGAAGGGTGAATATTTTATTATTTTAATTTAGATTAATCTCCCTTAATTATAATATGGAAATTATAATTCAAACTAAAAGGTTTACCGCCTTAGTGGCTGTTTTAATTATTTGACATAATATGACACCGCCTATATGGCCGGTCTTTAGGTGACAGATGATTACCGCCTATATGGCTGGTTTATGGACAAATAATGATACCGCATTTATCGCTGGTTGGACTTAATTGGAAATCTGACTTAATGAGGATAACGCCTATATGGTCGGTTGGTAATATCACTGATAAATTCCATATAATAATAATGGAGATTTCTATATTAGAAGTAGTAAAGATGGATCCTCTGACCCCCAATATTTTATTTTTATTCTAGGGGAGTGATGAAACACAATATTAACATGCTTAATAATTGATTTAATTATATTTTGGGTAATTCTTTAGTTTATTTATTGAGTCTTAAGCTTAATGCTTCTTGTTAAATGGCCATTAATAAGATTGATGTGGTAAACTTAAAATAAACTTGGAAAAGAGATTTTAGGTTTCAGCCTTAGATTCAATAGCTCACGATATTCCTTGAGGATAGATAACCCTTTAATAGATTTTCTTACATGATAGGAATATACCTATCGGGCATGGGTAGCCATAATTGGAACTTGAACTTAATGAATTCAGATAACTTGGTTAACATAGGAATATGATTAATTAGATTATTTGGGTATTTGCATCTGACCATCGGAAGAGGCTTTTGCATATTTTCGTGTTCCAGGTTAGCAAACTAATTTATTACACATATATAAGAGAATCAATTCATCATTAGAATAATATTGTGTGGAGTCACAACCCTAGATTTTTGTGTATTTTGTATATTTTCCTTGGTATTTTATTTTGTGTCTTTATTTATTTTATTTATTTAGAAAATCCACATTAAACCAAAAAATCAAGCAATCATTCTCTTCTCCCTTAATTAGATACCTGTAAATAAATAGTATCAACAATTAATAACAATAGTAGGAATAAAGTCATCGTGGGATCAATATTTTTATATTGCTAGAACGATACGTGCGCTTGCGTTATACGCGTGTGATTATGCCGGTCAGCAGCATCTTTGAAGACACTGGAGAATCAAATGGGAAAACTGGTCAATGCTCAGAGTTACAGACCGCAAGGTACCCTTCCTAGCAACACATAACCAAATCCAAGGAACAGAGGGAATGAGCAATATCAAACCATCAATTTAAAAAGCGGCACTGAAATCAACAAAGATGTTGTAGTCAAGGCAACTAATGAGGAAGTTCCAAAAGAAAGCACTGAAGCAGATCCATAGATGGAGGAAAAAGAGGCAAAAGAAATTGATCGAGAAAGATTTACTCAACCTCTACATTTTCCACAGCGTCTCCAAAAACATAAACTGGACAAGCAGTTTGCTCGATTCCTGGAGATCTTCAAAAAGCTGTATATCAACATTCTAATTGCAGAAACGTTGGAGCAAATACCCAGTTATGTCAAATTCATGAAAGATATTATGTCACGAAAGAGAAGATTGGGAGATTACGAGACTATAGTATTGATAGAAGAATTGAGTGCCATCATTCAGAAGAAGCTTCCCCAAAAGTTGAAAGATCCTGACAGTTTCACCATCCTTTGCACCATAGGAGAATATTATTTCGGTAAAACTTTTGTGATTTAGGTGCTAGTATTTACTTGATGCCTTTGTCTACAGGAAACTACAGATTGGAGAAGCAAAGCGCACCTCAGTTACTCTGTAACTTGCTGATAGATCACTCATATTTCAAAGAGGTGTAGTGGAAGATGTGTTGGAAAATGTCGATAAATTTATTTTCCCAGCAGATTTCATTGTCCTTGAAATGGAGGAAGACATACCCATCATCCTCGGGAGATTATTCTTGGTTACAGGTCGAACCATTATTGATGTATAAAAAGGTGAACTAACCATGAGGGTGCAGGACCAAGAAGTAACATTCAATGTTTTCAAAGCCATGAAATTCCGAATCACGAAAAAAGAGGAGGAATGTTTCAGACTTGATATAATAGATAATATCATCCAGAACATAGATGCAATGTAACTTTCCACCGACAAACTTGAAGCATGCATCACCAACATGATTGATAGGGAACTAGATGATTAAATTCTTGAATGTATCAACTATCTTGAATGAGCCTCTCATTTCAGATCGACACAACATATGGAAAGCTTGGAATTATCGAAAAAAGAGCGAATCAAGCCCTCGATTAAAGAACCATCGTGGTTGAAACTAAAGTCACTTCCAAGCCATCTCAAGTATGCATACTTGGAAAATTCTTCTGATTTACCTGTGATTATTTCTGCGTCACTAACATTGTTACAGGAAGATAAGTTGTTAAGAGTGCTACGTGAGCATAAGAGAGCTATTGGCTGGACTATTGTAGACATTCGAGGCATCAGTACATCATTTTGAATGCATAAAATTTTGATGAATAACGAGTACAAAGCCACAGTGGAGCACCAACAGAGACTGAATCCAATCATGAAAGAAGTAGTAAAGAAAGAAATCATTAAATGGTTGGATACCGGCATCATATGCCCCATCTCTGACAGCTCTTGGGTGAGTCCTATGCAATGCGTACCTAAGAAATGAGGAATAACTGTAGTCACCAATGAAAAGAACGAGCTAATTCCAACAAGAACAATGACTGGATAGAGAGTATGCATGGACTGCAGGATGCTGAACAAAGCAACACGGAATGATCATTTCCCTTTATCTTTCATTGACCAGATGTTAGACAGATTGGCCAGACATGAATTCTACTATTTTCTGGACGGATACTCAGGATACAATTAGATTGCCATCGCCTCAAAACATCAAGAGAAAACCATTTTTACATGCCCGTATGGTACTTTTGCTTTCCGCAGGATGCCATTTGGACTCTGTAATGCTTCTACCACATTTCAATGCTGTATGATGACCATCTTTTTAGACATGATAGAAAAAAGCATGGAAGTCATCATGGATGACTTCTCAGTATTTGGAGACTCATTCGATCACTGCATGTAAAATCTTGAAAAAAATGTTACAAAGATGTGAAGATACCAACCTGGGTATCAACTGGGAGAAATGCCACTTCATGGTGCATGAAGGCATTGTCCTGGGACATCGGATCTCACAGAAGGGAATCGAGGTAGATAAAGCAAAAATTGGGACGATAGAAAAATTACCTCCACCATAATCTATCAAAAGAATTCAAAGTTTTCTCGGGCATGTAGGATTTTACAGGAGATTTATCAAAGACTTCTCCAAGATTGCTAAACCTCTGTGCAATCTGCTGGAGAAAGACGTGCATTTCAACTTCACCAAAGAATGCCACCATGCTTTAGAGATCTTAAATAAAAGCTGGTCTCTGCCCCTATCATAGTAGCACCAGATTGGATGCTTCCATTTGAAGTGATGTGTGATGCCAATGATTTTATTGTAGGTATAGTTTTGGGACAACACAAAGCGAAAATTTTTCACACCATCTATTATGCCTGCAAAACTCTGAATGAAGCACAACTGAACTATACAACAACTGAAAAGGAGTTTCTCGTTGTTGTGTTTGCTTTTGATAAATTCCGCTCCTATTTGCCGGGTCCCAAAGTGGTGGTCTACACAGATCATTCAACAATCAAATACCTGATTTCGAAGAAAGATGCCAAGCCCAAATTGATCCTTTGGGTGATTCTACTACAAGAATTTGACGTGGAGATCCGAGTAAGGAAACATAGAGAAAATAAAGTGGCAGATCACTTATCGAGGCTCGAGAATGGAGAAACAACTAGCAATAAACTGACAATCAAAGAAACTTTTCCAAATGAACAGTTGTTGTCCATCAAGCAGCAGGAAATCCTCTGGTATGTTGACTATGTAAACTACATAGTATTGGGAAAATGGCAATTGAAATGGACACATCAGCAACAGAAGAAATTCTTCAAAGAAGTCAAACACTATGTCTGGATGAGCCGTACCTATTCAAACTTTGTGCATATCAGTTATTGCGGCATTGTGTACCACAAGAGGAGGTCAATAGTGTCCTGCAGTATTGTAATTCATCACCATACGGTGGACACTTCAGCAGAGATAAAACTACAGCCAAAGTCATACAATTAGGTTTGTTCCGACCCACTTTGTTTAAAGATGCTCACTTATTTGTTCTTCAATGTGAAATGTGTTAGACAATTATGACCATAGCGTCACTATTTGTACAGATCATGGTGTTGTTGTACAAATTAACTATGTGACAAAGGAGATTGCTCTCTTATCATTTGTGATTAGATCACCAAGATATATAAATGATAAGAGGTCCTTATGATTTGTTGCTGGATTGAGAATGATATGAGACAGTATTAGTCCACGAAGGATAAATCATTAAAAATCCCTAGTCAGAGTATTATCGAGATTGGACATCGATAAATACGTAAAAGACTAGTATTACACTTGTGCGCGTTGTGAGGGCACAAACGGTATAGTTCTCATATATTTGGGTATAGGATACTCATGCAAGTGTAATAGGAGGTTGTGTTTTACCGATGGTACGGGAAACAGCTTCGCTCTGGATAGACCCCCTCGGAATTCCATTAGTAGTATGACTATGTGTCTATGGAAATCCGAAATCAGGGTAGGTGTATTTGGTCTTAACCTGAGACTTGCACCGCTAATACTTGCGACAATCAATATACTTTGGTTTTGGTCGTCCAGGGCTTTAACAGGTTCTGTATACACCTCTGTTAGGTATATTGAGAATCGTAGTGTGTTGGGTGTGATGTCAAGACAGAAGTGTCACTCCAGTCATATGGAGTTGATGATCGCGTAGGGATACAGAACTGGTTCTTTAAAGGGTTGCAACCATCGGGATAATATGACTTGGTTATGATTATCCGATAATAAAGAGACTAGTTGTTTGTCATCCGATATATGATTCGTACAAGGCAGACACTGTACCAGCCCCAGGCCTTGCATGTGATCATCCGATACTGGATCGAAATACACAATACTATGTATACTACGCCTGATGTAGATCTTATATTCCTGTAAGGATGTTTCTGGAGAATTGGGTAGGCATGGCGCTTTGCTAGAATCCAACCTTGTCTTGTAAATCGGTTAAACGTAGTACTAGGTACTTACGTGTTCGGATAGTCTGACGATCGAATTTACTGCCAACATATCCGGGGATCTCATGGGTCGCTTCCCGAAGATTCACCGATGACGTATGACTCACACTTTAATTAATCTGGGATTAATTGAGGCGATATTTTATCTGGGATAAAATATCATAGAAAGAGAGAAAACGATTAATTTGGAATTAATCGATAAATTAATATATTCGATATATTAATCGAAATTGGATTTTGATGCTGAATTAAAATTAGATTTTAATTCGGGCGAACGAGTTAATTTAGAATTAATTCGTTAGCATCGTGAATAGTGATTTCCCTAGGCATAATCATTTAATTACGTCGCATCGGAAAATTCGTTAATTTGGAATTAGCGAACCCGAGCCCGAGATTGTTTGCGAGCGCATTCGCATTTCAAATTCGAGTGTGGCACGCAAGTCAAATCATGCGTCAAATCGCTAGTTGCATCAAGCGTCAAATCATTAGTCACTTTGAGTGATGTGACAACTTGTCACTTGATTGATTGAGTGTTGTGACTTGATGGAAGTGGTTGGAAAGCTTTTGAAAGTTTGAAAGAGATATATTGTTAGTTTATTATTTGGTATATGTTGAATTGATTTTAGAAATCAATTAACTATTACACATTTTCTAATTCTCTCTCTCTTCTCACGATTTTGGGAGCCAAAATCTTCATCTCTCTCATTCGGCCAACATGCCATTTTTCTTCTGGTTTGACCGTGAAAATGGAAGAAAAGGGAAGCAAAGTGTGGTGATTTTGTGGCAAAATCATCAAGAGATAGCACTCAGAGTGACATGCGAAGGTGATAGGGAAGTCCACCCATGGGCTTAGAATCATCTCACAAAGCTTGGAGCTTTCATGGAGGAAGATTGAAGCCGATTCTTGGAGGACTGTCACAGCCCACTGCCGAGCTTGGAGGAAGGCAGAAAATCAATTTTTGTTGTCCACCGCGTCGCTCAACCGATCGATGTAAGTATTCCGCAACTTTGTCATATGTATTCACATGTGTTTTATGCTTTGTATTCGATCCTCGGGACCATAGAAACTCCAACAATGGTATCAGAGCGGAGTAAAAGCATGAAATATGACTTAGGGTTAAAATTTGGGTAAAATGATTTTGAGCATGAATTTATGAAATTGGATGAATGAATATGCCTAAATATGTTTTAATTGAAGTTTGATTGGATCAATTTCATGAAATTGTGATTGGATCATTTTTTCCCCAATTGGATGGCTTGGCCGAATCTTCACTATGCCCTAATTCTTGGTATTTTTTGTTTCGTTGATCATCGGATGACTTGAAACGATTGGGAATATTGATTTAATATCGATTGTGGATATAATTGGTTTGAAACCGAATCGGACACAAAATCCCCTCCATTGCCGAGAGTGATATAGCATGTAATTGGGTTTAATTTTTGATTAAATTGTGTTGGACATGATTTAATGTTAATAAGCATGATTAATTAGGATAATTTGGTGTTTTGGAAATATTGATTTGGGTAATTAATTGTGTAATACACTTTATGTAATTAAATTGTGAAATTGAGTTTTTGTAATTTAATTATGTTGGGCCTATTTTGTAAAATTGGGATTGAATGTTGTAAATGGGCTTATTGGGCTTGGTTGTACTAAGTTAGGTTTAGGCAATATTGGTTGGATCCAATTCGGCCCAAAACCGCTTCCATAAAGCCCAAATGCGACAAATGGACCTTTAAAGTTTAATTGGGCCTAAGGGGCCTAAATTGATTTCTAGGCTTATGGGGTAATTCCTTGATTGGACTTTGGTTATTGGGTTTGACCCGAGTTGACCAAAAGTCGGTTGGATAACATGACCCATATCGTCACTATTTGTACAGATCATAGTGTTGTTGTACAAATTAACTATGTGACAAGGAAATTGCACTCTCATCATTTGTGATTAGATCACCATAGATATATAAATGAAGAGAGGTCCCTATGATTAGTTCCTGGATTGAGATGATATGAGACAGTATCAGTCCACGAAGGATTAATCATTAAATATCCCTAGCCGGAGTATTATCGAGACTGGACATCGATAATGCGGAATAGGCTAGTATTGCACTTGTGCGCGTTGTGAGGGCACAACGGCATAGTTCTCATATATTTGGGTATTGGATACTCATGCAAGTGCGATAGGAGGTTGTGTTTCACGATGGTACGGGAAACAGCTTCGCTCTGGATAGACCCCTCGGAATCCCATTGGTATTATGACTATGTGTCTATGGGAGTCCGACATCAGGGTAGGTGTGTATGGTCTTAACTGAGACTTGCACCGCTAATGCTTACGACAATCAGTATACTTTTGTTGAGGTCGTCTAGGACTCTAACCGGTTCTGTGTACGCCAATGCTGGGTATATTGAGAATCGTAGAGTATTGGGTGTAATGTCAAGACGGAAGTATCACTCCAGTCATAGTGGAGATGATGTCACGCATGATACGGTATTAGTGCTCTTAAGTGCTGGCCGGCCATCGGGATATTATGACAAGGTCATGTATATCCGATATAGAGACTAGTTACCAGACATCCGATATGTGCTTCGGACGGGGCATACACTTATCCAGCCCCAGCCCTAGTACGTGACTATCCGATACTGGGCCGATATACACGATACTTGGTATACTACGCTTGATATAGATCTTAAATATTCTTAGAGAATATGACCGGAGAATTGGATAGACTTCGTGCTTTGCTAGAAGCCGATCTTGTCTCGTAAATCGGTAGAACGTAGTACTTGGTACGTACGTGATTCGGATATTCCGACGACCGTATTTACTGCCGAATTATCCGGGGATCTCATGGGTCGCTTCCCGATAATGCACCGATGACGCATAACTCGCACTCATTAATAATCTGGGATTATATAGAAGAAAGAGAAAATTAATCTAGGATTAATTACGGAGATATTTTATCTGGGATAAAATATCGTCTAAAGAGAGAGAATGATTAATTTGGAATTAATCGATAAATTATATATTCGATATATTAAACGAAATTGGATTTCGACGCGGAATTGAAATTGGATTTTAATTCGGGCGAACGAATTAATTTAGAATTAATTCGTTAGCGACGTGAATAGTGAATTCGCTAGGCGTAATCATTTAATTACGACGCAACGGAAAACTCGCTAATTGGGAATTAGCGAAACCGAGCCAAGTGTGATTGCGAGCGCGTTCGTATTTCGAATTCGAGTGCGGCGACGCAAGTCACATCAAGCGTCAAATCATTCGTCACATCAAGCGTCAAATCATATGTCACTTTGAGTGATTGATTGATTGATGTGATGGATTGAGTGAAAGACACACATCAAATCACTTTATTAAAGTGACTATGAATAGTTGATGGGTGTTGGTGTAATAGTGACTAGCTAATAACTTTTACCATTTTCATTTATTTGATAAATGTTTGGTAATTGTTTTTAGCATATTTTCTAGGAAAATATATAACATTTTTAGGAAATGTTTACTAAGTCTTTACACATTTTTCACATCTCTCTCTCTCACCATTTTTCCTTCTTTTCTTCACGCCAAAATGGAAGAAAACTCACTGGTTTCATACCAGTTTTGGCGTGGACTTATGGGAAGCAATGAGTGATTTTCTTGTTGACAAATCAAGTGCTAGCACACTTGCGACTATTGCGAAGGTGTTAGGGAGGTTCACCCATGAGGCGGGACTCATCCGACGAAGTTTGGAGCTTCGAAATGAGATCCGATTCAGCTCAAACCAGTGAGCAAAACTGCTGCAGTAGGGCGCCTAAGGCAGTGGGCTTTTTGGCTTGATTCGTCTTCAAATCGTCTCAACCGATCGATGTGAGTATTCCGCAACTTCGTCGATATGTATTCGCAATATTTTTCATGCTTATAATCGATCCGGGACCTTAATAGAAACCAACAAAGTCCATGCCTAAAGAAATTAATTGAAAGCCCATTGGACTTTAATTAAATTGATGTTGTCCGCCGAGGATCTGTTTGAATCACGAAGGCTTTGTTCCATATTGGTGTCTTGTCCAAGTTGTGGTTTGTTGGCCAAAGTCAAGACCACTTCTTGTCCATCGACATTGATTACGAAGCTTTCCATGGTCAGTGTGTCACGTTTAACTGGGATCACTAAGTTTGTTGTGCCAAAGCCAAGGCTTAGTTGATTCAGAGGAAAAAGGTTAGGCAATATATTGGATATATTGGCATATATAAGATATATGTTTCGGACTTGGATGTCCCCCTACTGGATCTAGGAATTGGATTGGATCCAATTGATCTTAGAGATCTACCTAGTTAATTATCATACAATTTGTTGGCCAAAGTCAAGATTGTGTGATATTTAACGGGATCCTAGCCCGCTAGGAAACACGGTTTCCCGAGTACTCGACAGAGGGTTAGAGGCTCGCCGCAAATAGTGGGAGGCAAGAATTAAATTTGAATATTCGTTTAATTACTTGCTATACGCGCTTAAAACAAATATCATTCGTCAAATATCTTAAATGTTAGTTGGACTAATATTTAAAACGTTGTTTTAATTTAAAAGTTGGACTGTATTAAATCTATTAAATTATAGTTGATTAAATAGTTGGACTATAATAATCATTATAATAAATAGTACCTAAATCATTGATTAAATAGTTAGACTATTAGAATCAAGATATAATTGAAAGATTGACATTTAAAACATAATCCTAGGGAAAATGTATTTAAATGGTTTAATTTTAAAATTGGGAATAAATTTCAGGATAGTCTTGGAAACAAATAAGTTACTTTATTTGATAAAATAACATATTAGGCCTAAGCCCGAAATTTAGCAAATAGTAGAGCATAATCTTTGGAAGATTTATGTGATGATAACTTTAGTGCTTAATCTATTAAGCTTGCTAAATAGACTCCTTAATTTTTTAATCAGAACTAAGGATTAGATTCTTAAAGTATGATAAAGAAATTGAAGGATCTTCTTAGATCTACTTTTAGATCTTAGAAGTACTAAATTGCAATTAATAACTATTGGAGATTTAATGACTATTCTCAAGGAGATAAAGTCAAATTTTGTAATAAGGCAGTTAGCGTAAGACGCACTTTACTTCGACATTCCAGAATGCCAAGGCTAGGCCGAACGCTTCTGAATGTGAAAAAGGGCAAAGGTAAAATCATTATAATCTTCTAGGAAGATAAATGACATATCCCAAAATGTCTGCCTAAATGTGGCAAATGGGATCGCGGAAGCGTGACTGCCGTTTGGACAAAGCAGACATGAAGGAATTGAAGATAGGGCAAGGCTCTGACTTCAAATATGTTTGTCATATTATGTTCACTTCTAGTATTAAAATTGGATTTTTAATACTTAGTGTGATACATAAATATGTACTGATGTTCAGAATCTGCTATGAGCATGATACTGACTTCAATTGAGATTTATCTGCGAATTGAAAACGGGACGAAAGTCGCTGTTTTAACTGTAGGTACCTAAGTTTAGGAACTACCCTTTGGGTGTGTACTTAAATTAGGAAACTGTTATAATGTAACTAGTTTGACTAGATACATTATCTCTATATCAGTGTATAACCCGCTGCGGGTGTACCTTTATATTCTAGAACACTAAAGTGTTTTGTTATATAAAGATGATATTGAGATAAACACATTAGATGTGAATAACAACATTTATATTTTGAATATAAATAAATCTCAGATGTATTACATGACAAACAAATAGCTCAAACTGATTTGATCAGAAGAAACTAAAATGTGGCATTGTTGTCTGGGACACAATCAAACAAGACTCGTATATCCACACTTTTGAAGAGTGGGTACTCGGACTGATTTGATCCTATTCAAATAAAGTCTATGAATCTAGTTTATTGGGCAAAGTGCCTAAAACACTATTTACTGGGTAAAAGTGTTAGTGCCACCGATCTGTAAGCCCTAGTTCATAGTGAAGCAAGTGGGCCCATGTCTAGCTAGGCTAGAGGTGGATATTTTGTGACTTTTACGGATGTGGCATCGTGTTGTGGTTATGTATTTCTTTTGAAGAAACAAAAATCAGAAACTTTTACAGTTTCGACACGAAATAGACAAACAGATCAGCTAAAGTATAAAATCATCACGGTTAGACCATGATGAAAATACTTAAGCAATAAGTTTCTTATATAATTGAAAGAGTATAGTATTCTTTCAATGAGGTCTCCTCCTGGAACATGTCATCCTGACGGTGTGTCCGAACAGAGTAACCGAATTTTGTTGGACATGATAAAGTTAATCATGAGTCGCTCTGAGCTATCATTTCCTTCAACGGATACACATAAACAGTGCAGAACTTATTTTGAATAAGGTTCCATAAAAATCTGTTTGACAGATTTCATATCAGATATGAATAGGATAGAAACTGGGTTTCTCATTCCTAATGATTTGGGAATGCTAGGCATATGTTTGGATGATACCAAACTAAAACCCAAATTGGATAAGTGCCAATTGTAGGTTATCCTAGGGATACCAAAGTATAGTGCTTATACATCTCACCAGAGAATAATGTAATTGTTGCTCGCCATGCGATTTTCCTAAGAGGAATACCGATATGCAGTGGAAAGTGGGAGGATAGTAAAACTCGATGAAAATCGGAGTAATACTATTCAAGGCACTGAATCTTAATGGAACACATAAATAGTTCAAGGATGAAAATATACCAGTAATCTTCGAATACACAAGAACCACGTATGTCGGAGAGAGTCAGAAAACAACCTGGGGTATGGGTTTCTGATCTCACCTCATAAAGATGTCAATCTTATTGAGGTATACCGACTACGTATGAGGAAGTGATACAAGGTATCGACTCCCTAATTATGGCAAAATGCCATGATATCCGAAATGGATTCCATGTAAATCAACTATGTTTGGACACTAGTTGATGTACCACAAGGCATTGTGCCTATTGGTACTATAAGTCTTCAAGGAAGACATACATGGAAGGCAACAAACCAACGTACTAAGCTAGGCTTGTAGCGGAAAAGGTATCGTTATCAATATTGTTGATTACGATTAACCTTTACCTGTTTCCACGGTAAATCCATTTGGATAATGCTTGCTAAAGCTGCATGTTTCATGTATGAAATATGTCAGCTTAACAGGAAAATCGCTTTCCTGAAAAGGAAACCTTTCGGAGGATGTTTACAACATCCTGTCGGTTGTCGTACTATAACAAGCAAACAGGTTTGCAGGTTATTCGATCCATGTTTGGATTGAGCAGGTGTAGGTGTTACGTTTTGGAATTATCGTTTTGATGTAATCATAATAGTTTATGATTTAATTCAAAACGAAATGATTCTTGTGTATATAAGAGGGTTAGTCGGAGTGCACTGACAGTGGATGTCCTATAAATAATGATAATATGTCATTTCTTGGAAATGATATTCCCATAAAATAAATCGGTGAAAGTTTGGCTTTCATAAATACTCTCCGAGAAATCGTACATTGAAAAATGTATGTGACCTGGTGTCTCATACGCTTTGAGCATATGGATTCACAAATAGGCCAATCCAAGTGATAGTCACTGGATTGATGTTAAGAACATCCGTTAGTATCTTAGAGAACTAATGATGCTGTCTTATTTTATAGAGAATGAGAACTTGAAGTGACTGGGATCACTGTAACAAGTTTCCTAAACCGATAAAAATGACTATAAGTCAAACAATGGTACTGTAGACAACAGAACTTGACGAAGTTGTTCTAGGCTCGTGGCCTAGTTGGGAGTACGAAATAACATGGAGTCGCCACCCGGTGTGAACCGGGACAAAGATTTAAGGCCGCACTCACCCCTCGCAAGGGAAGACCTCAAACCATTGGGTTCAGAATGGTCCCTTACTTATGTCACTTGTGATTGTATGATTTGTGCAATAAACTAACCGAATCTATTCAACATTCATGCTCAAGGGTAATCTATGCCTAAGTCCGCATGCATAATAATAACAATGAGAACCTATATCCAAGTTCGCATACTTCAAAGTAAGTTGTCATAACGGCGAACACGCAATAACATACAATCATCACACAAACATGCTCAATTATCTAATACAGAAAATAAATAATAATATAAGCACAAATATAAATTAAATCCCTAATGTGAAAATAACCTAATCATGCATAAAGAAATAATTCCTATCGACTAAATCATGCGTAAGATAAATAACATGCTAAAAACCTAATCATGCTTTAATAACATAAATAACCTACGAACTACAACATGCTCAAACACAAGTTTGGATGAGATGAAATACGTGTCTCTTAAGTGGTACGTGGCGTTGTATCCCGAGTACAAACCGCACTACCGTCCATTCGGATTCGGCTACAGAATTTACGTCCGGGTTTCCATCCTATATACCAAAAAAGGGAACACATATTCCGCTCATCCAACAATCACATCATGCCTCAAACGACTCTCATGCGATAATATTTAAAATAAATAAAATAAACGAAAGATAATAAATAAAAGGGTGCCCTCAGGTCTAACCTCTTTTGTCGTCTCACGAAAGGGCGTTACACGGCCGTCAGAAGGGTCGATACTCCGCAACTATTCTGGTTCACTAATCCAATGTTTATCTCGCTGTTTTGCTATTTGGGCTGCTGTTTTCACTCCGTTTCGCTGCTGTTTTTGTTGTATTTTCTGGTCAATGTTTTAGGGTAATTAGGGGACTGTTTTGTGGTTTATTTGGACTGGTTTGGGCTACGGTTTTTGGACTGTTTTGGGGAAGCTTTTGGGACTATTTTTGTGCAGTTTTAGGGCTGTTTGGGGGTTAATGTGCGGCTGAAAGGGGCTGGCAGTGAGGTTTAATGTGCGAAGCTTGTCTGGTTAAAGGGCTGTGTGTGTTTTGTTGAATGGGCTGATTTTGGAGTGCTGCTTGTGTGCGTGAGAGTAATGCGGCAAAAGGTGCATGAGCTGGCTGATGGCTGATGGTCAAGGGGTCGTGACTAAGGCTGGTGGCTAGGAGCGTAGCATGAACGTAGGAGTGAATTGGCATGGTTTCGTGAATGGAGATAGTGGGGGCTTGTGCTTGTGGCAGTGAGGCTATGTGAAAGGTGGCGTGATGGTGTGAGGCTTTGGGCGTGCTGGGCTGTGAGTTGAATTGGCAAGGAGTTGAATTGATGGGTTCGTTTGGAGTGTGGCGTGAGTTGAGGACTGAGGACGTGTGGCGTGAGGGAGTTTTTATGTGGCGAGCAAGGTGCTAATGGGCTGATTAGTGAGTGTGATCAAGGCTTGCGTGGCTTACTCTTGTGAGGAGTTTGTTGTGCATGTGGCGTTGAGGCTTGTTGGCAGTGAAGGCGTGGCTGGTGGCACGTAGTGAGGGGAATTGAGCGTGGAAGGAAGGCGTGGATTTGTGGAGGCTGGGGGCTATGAGCGTGGCATGTGGAAGGCGGGCTGAAGGAGAGGTGTGGTTTGTGCCGAGAGAGTGATGTCCTTTAGGGTTTATTTTTTTGCCGTGAGAGTGAGCCAGGGTTTGAAAAGTGGGGTTGAGGGTTCTTTTTATAGGCAAGGGATGGGGTTTACCTTGTTGGAGAAGGAATATGATTTGTGTGTTTTAAAGGGGATATCTTTTAATTTAGTATGTGATAAGGAAATCTTTTAATTTGGGGAAGTGATTTATGTATTTTAGGAAATGGATTTAATTTAATTTAGGAAGGTGATTTAATTTGTGTCATGTGTTTTAATTAATTTAATTTTGTTTTAATTATTTGTGACATGTATTTTAAATGTTTTAATTATTTAATTTGTGAGATGTGTTTAAAATTTTTAATTATTTTTGGATGTGATTTAATGGGTTTGGTGTGTTTTAAAACAGAGGTCCAACAAGCGAACCCGAAGCGAAACAAGCGAGATAAATCTGACAAAATACTAATTCCAAACTTTACCCTTCCAACGTCCGTTTCCCACGACCTTCACAACTAAAGAGGTAGTGTCTCCATACGAGACTCATCATCGGGCTAATATGCAAAAATGCAATGCCTACAGGTACTATACAGTTTGAATAACGGAACAGTGAGCTGGAAATCTTCCAAGCAAGATACTGTTACCGAATAAACAACAAATGCGGGTTATTGCTGCAGCTGAGGCAGCAATAGAAGCCATTTGGATCGATAATAAATCTAATTAAATTAGATATAGTTCTGTTAGCAACTGAACTAGGCTTCAGCGCAGGCTAAAGAATTAATGGTCTCATCAACGATCCAGATATATACTTCGATATTCATCTGTTTCGTTCAGATCATACATTGTGGCGATGTTATGATCGTATAAATTGCATCAGACGATAATCATGCAAATCCGCTGACGAAAGCCTTTTCTCAACAGTTTGAGCCAACCGTACATAGTTCAGGTGTAAGACACTCGAGTGACTGGCTATAGGCCAAGTGAGAGATTGTTGGACAATTATGACCCTTAGCGTCACTATTTATACAGATCATGGTGTTGTTGTACAAATTAACTATGTGACAAATGAGATTGCCCTCTTATCATTTGTGATTAGATCACCAAGATATATAAATGATAGGAGGTCCTTATGATTTGTTCCTGGATTGAGAATGATATGAGACAGTATCAGTCCACGAAGGATAAATCATTAAAAATCCCTAGTCAGAGTATTATCGAGATTAGACATCGATAAATACGTAAAAGACTAGTATTACACTTGTGCGCGTTGTGAGGGCACAAACGACATAGTTCTCATATAGTTGGGTATAGGATACTCATGCAAGTGTAATAGGAGGTTGTGTTTTACCGATGGTACGGGAAACAGCTTCGCTCTGGATAGACCCCATCGGAATTCCATTTGTAGTATGACTATGTGTCTATGGAAATCCGAAATCAGGGTAGGTGTATTTGGTCTTAACCTGAGACTTGCACCGTTAATACTTGCGACAATCAATATACTTTGGTTTTGGTCGTCCAGGGCTTTAACAGGTTCTGTGTACGCCTCTGCTGGGTATATTGAGAATCGTAGTGTGTTGGGTGTGATGTCAAGACAGAAGTGTCACTCCAGTCATATGGAGTTGATGATCGCGTATAGATACAGAACTGGTTCTCTAAAGGGTTGCAACCATTGGGATAATATGACTTGGTCATGATTATCCGATAATAAAGAGACTAGTTGCTCGTCATCCGATATATGCTTCGTACGGGGCAAACACTGTACCAGCCCCAGGCCTTGCATGTGATCATCCGATACTGGATCGAAATACACAATACTACGTATACTACGTCTGATATAGATCTTATATTCCTGTAAGGATGTTTCTGGAGAATTGGGTAGGCATGGCGCTTTGCTAGAAGCCAACCTTGTCTTGTAAATCGGTACAAACGTAGTACTAGGTACTTACGTGTTCGGATAGTCCGACGACCGAATTTACTACCAACATATCCGAGGATCTCATGGGTCGCTTCCCGAAGATTCACCGATGACGTATGACTCGCACTTTAATTAATCTGGGATTAATTTGATGAGAGAGAAAATTTAATTTGGGATTAATTGCAGAGATATTTTATCTGGGATAAAATATCCTAGAAAGAGAGAAAACGATTGATTTGGAATTAATCGATAAATTAATATATTCGATATATTAATCGAAATTGGATTTCGACAATGAATTAAAATTAGATTTTAATTCGGGCGAACGAGTTAATTTAGAATTAATTCGTTAGCAATGTGAATAGTGATTTCGCTAGGCATAATCATTTAATTACGTCGCAACAGAAAATTCGTTAATTTGGAATTAGCGAACCTGAGCCCAAGATTGTTTGCGAGCGCATTCGCATTTCGAATTCGAGTGCGGCAAGCAAGTCAAATCATACGTCAAATCGCTAGTCGCATCAAGCGTCAGATCATTAGTCACTTTCAGTGATGTGACAACTTGTCACTTGATTGATTGAGTGATGTGACTTGATGGAAGTGGTTGGAAAGCTTTTGAAAGCTTGAAAGACATATATTGTTATTTTATTATTTGGTATATGTTGAATTGATTTTAGAAATCAATTAACTATTACACATTTTTCTAATTCTTTCTCTCTTCTCACGATTTTGGGAGCCAAAATCTTCATCTCTCTCATTCGGCCAACAGGCCATTTTTCTTCTGGTTTGACCGTGAAAATGGAAGAAAATGGAAGCAAAGTGTGGTGATTTTGTGGCAAAATCATCAAGAGCTAGCACTCCGAGAGACATGCGAAGGTGATAGGGAAGTCCACCCATGGGCTTGGAATCATCTCACAAAGCTTGGAGCTTTCATAGAGGAAGATTGAAGCCGATTCTTGGAGGACTGTCACAGCCCATTGCCGAGCTTGGAGGAAGGCAGAAAATTAATTTTTAATGTCCATCGCGTCGCTCAACCGATCGATGTTAGTATTCCGCAACTTCGTCGTATGTATTCATATGTGTTTTATGCTTTGTATTCGATCCACGGGACCGTAGAAACTCCAACAACATGTGATAGAGAACATGAAATATTTCGAGGAGAAATGAAGGACCACTTCAAAGCATTCTCAAAGTGGAGATATTTGATGTATGAGCGATTAAATTTTTGGGACCCTTTATTCCATCACACGGAAACCTGTGCATTTTGGTTGCATTAGACTACATCTCCAAATAGGTTGAAGCAACAACACTACTATCAAATGACTCAAAATTCGTGATAAAATTCCTTAAAAATAATATTTTCACTTATTTCGGAACACCTCGAGTAATTATCAGTGATGGTGGCACACACTTCTGAAACAGATACATCGATGCACTACTATCCAAATACGGAGTTACTCATAAAGTTGCCACTATTTACCATCCACAGTCAAGTGGGCAGGTTGAAGTTTTAAATAGAGAGATCAAAAAAATCTTGGAGAGAACCGTTGGATCAACAATGAAGGACTGATCTACAAAACTGGATGATGCATTATAGGCCTATTGGACAGCTTACAAGAAACCTATTGGTATGTCCCCATATCGAATGGTGTTTTGGAAAGAAGGCCATCTGCCTGTGGAGCTCGAACATAAAGTGTACTGGGCACTGAGGAAGTTAAATCATGATCTACAAGCAGCATGAGAGAAACGACTCCACCAACTAAACGAATTAAAAGAATTCCGCCTTCATACTTATGAGAATGTCAAACTGTACAAAGAAAAGACCAAGAAGTAGCATGATAAAAAAATGGTGCGAGGACAACTGGAACCAGGGCAGTGGGTATTGTTATACAACTCAAGATTGAAACTTTTCCCTGTGAAGCTATAAATCAATGTGGTCAGGTCAATTTGTGATTAACCAAGTTTTACCATACGGAGCTGTTGAGCTGCATGATCCCAACTCCAATGACATATTCAAAGTTAACAGCCAGCGTGTCAAGAACTATTAGGGAGAATCATTTGAGCGATAAAAAGAAAGTCTAACACTTGCAGATCCAACCTAACATTCGGGCAATCATGTCTAGTTGACGACATTAAATTTAGCGCTAGGAGGGAGGCAACTCAGGAAATATGTGTATATATTGAGATTTGGTGTGTTTTATTTTTTGTGTATTTAATTTTTGTTGGAAAAGTCACAGACAGGATAGAAGACGCTCTCGCAAATCTTCAAAAGAATTTTCCTTCTCTCCTTTAAAACTCTCTGATGAAATTTTACAAATCACGCATTGAAAAGATAAGACTTTTGATGATCAAAGGTATTCCTAGTGATATCCGTTGGATAATTGAACCACGAGTCCGATTGGCAGGTGAGTCATCTGACTCATTTATTTCATTTCTGCCTGGTTTAGGAAAAATCACGCTAAGAAAAGAAAAGCATACATTGTACATGTAATACTCGTTTTCGTTCTTTAAGAATGATGTCTGATAACCACGAAGATAAAACAAAATTCATTAGGGATGGCATGAGTAAAGAGTTTTTAGATGAGATATCATTGACTCTTGAGAAGCATCCCAAAGGATATGTGTATCACGCAATTCGCATGTTACATACATAATTTCGAAAAGAAAGACAATAATTAAATCTCGAGAATCTGACTTTAAAAGACCATGTTTGCCAATTTATAAGAAAATTGGATGGGAAGCTTGTCTCTAACACATAGATGTCATTCAAGCCGTTACTTCTGTACATATTATTATTATTATTATTATTATTATTATTATTATTATTATTATTATTATTATTTCTCTCTCTTTAATAATAATTGTGATTTGTTTTGTTATTTTCTTTTATTTTTGCCGATAGGATCCAGACATTTTGACTTTCATGATTTATTTTACTATTTAGCTAATAATTGTCATTTGGTAGGCACTGGTGCTATTATTACTCACCCTTTTTCAGGATCTATAAATTCATCTCGTCATTGCACTCTTGTAGATATCCATATTTGAGAAAGAAATATTAAAAAAAAAATGGAAGCTACTTCAAGAAGATGAGTTGTTAACATCTGTGTGTTTTGCGGTACTAACTCTGGTTCTAAACCAGAATTCGCTGAAGCAGCACAAGAATTGGGAAGAGGCATGGCTGAAAGAAATATGCACTTAATATATGGCGATGGAAATCTTGGACTAATGAGGTACGTTTCAAGGGCTGTACAGGAAGGATGTAGTCAAGTTTTAGGAATCATCCCAAAACCTTTAGCAGAGGCGAATCTTATAGGACAATCAAATGGAGTTGAATGCATCGTGCCAGGTATATCTGAATGACTTGTTGAAATGATTAACCATGTTGATACATTTATTACTTTGCCAGGTGGCTTGGGCACGATGGAGGAAATTTTCACGGTATTATCTTGGGTGAACTTGAACATACACCAGAAATCGATTGGACTGTTTAATGTTGATGGATTTTATTACTTTCTTTGTGTGTTTCTTGAAGATGCCCGAAGAAATGGGTTTCTTTAAAAACTCATAAAAGATACCTTCTTCATTGCCAGAACAACCAAGATTTAATTGACTAACTCTTAGCCTTTGAACCACATATTGACCGTATCTTTTCCAAAATAAACTAGTCCGATAATGATAGTGGTAAGAAGCGCGGATAAATTCGGATCTTAACCTGTAATTTTCTTTTTAAATGTACAATTCAACACTAACCAGATACTGTCTCTAAACTTTCCTTCTTCTTTTTAGACATTGGGGACAATGTCTCAATTAGGTTTATGGGTGGGGAATAGTTGACTAGTATCTTGTTTTTATTTTTCGTTGTGTTTTTTTGCTTGTTTTTTAGTCAAAAATTTAAAAATAAAAAATAAAAAAAATTATATATATATATATATTATGTTTTTAATTTGACTAACCATGTGGAAATTGGGTTTTGAGATAGCTGTGTAAGGAATTTTCTCTCATGAGACGTATCTCAACATATTTTGTAACAAGTTAATTTTTATTTATTTCCTTTTGAATTATTTAAATTTGTGAATTCTCCATAATACTGATTAAATTGGATCTTCATATGCCCAGTTAACAGGTATTATCAACATGTATGGTAACATACAGACATGAGTTGTAAGTAAAAAATTTGTAATATTCAGTGCTCTAGTTTATTGAAGGAAGCATCTGAAAGCAATGGAAAAAAATTTATGTATATAAATAATTAACCATGCTTTTACTTAGTAACCAGACGTCTTGTCTCAGTAACCGAACTGTAGGACACAGAAATAGGCGACACTGTTCCAGGCTCACGGCCCGGAACAGGAGTACGGAGTAGCCTGCGGGGGACTAAATCGGAGAATAAAGGAGTCGCCACCCAGCGTGAACTGGGAAATGATTTAAGGCCACACTCACCCCTCGCAAGGAAAGACCTCAAACCGTTGGGTTTGGAATGGTCCCTTACTTATGCCACTTGTAATGAACGAACTTATGCGATGATATAACCAAGTCTACGCAACATACATGCGCAAGAATAACCTATATCTAAGTTTGCATACAATCTATATCTAAGTTCGCATACATAGAAGTAGAACCTATATCTAAGTTTGCATGCATAAAAGTAAATCGACATAACGGCAAACACACAATTTCATGATTATATTAAATTGATAAATGCGGAAACATAAACAAATAATAATTGTAAAAGCATAAATATTAAAGAGAGGTGATTAAATTCCTAACGTGAAAGAAATAACTAAAGAGATGATCATGCATGGAAATAATCGCGAAGTGATGCGACACACAATAAGACGAATAATGAAAATGAAAGAAAAGAGATGTGACCAAGGCCAACATCTATATAGGACTTTGGATGTTAGATTGAACATATCTCACGTTCAATTAAACGTACCATGTCCGGCGTGGCAAAACGTTGTGGTAAAGGTAGCCCTTAGGCTTTTTATCCCTCAAGCGGAGGACCTTTAATCCAACATGTTTTGCCCATGCGCATTACATTATCATTGCATAAATAAACAGCATGCGGAAAGTAAATGGTGGCATAATGAACAATAGATGAACACAAGATTAGAAAAAATGAAATATGTGCGTTTCTTAGGTAGTACGTGGAGTTGTATCCCAAGTTCAGACCGCACTACCGTCCATTCGGATTCGGCTACGAAATTTACGTCTGGGTTTCCATCCGATATACCACGAGAGATAGCACAAAATCATTCATCCAACAACAATAACATACATAAACCAACAATACGCATGCGGAGAAATACTAATAAATAATTGAAAAAGATGAACGAGAGTAAATAAAAGGGTTCCCTCAGGTCTTACCTTTTAAGTCGCCTCTTGGAAGTGCGTTATGCGGTCGTCGGAAGGGTTGATGCTCCGTAACTCCTCCGGTTCACTGGTTCAATATTTTCCTTCGTTGCTTCGCTTTTTTGGGCTGCTATTTTCGCTGTTTTTACTACTATTTTTGGACTGTTTAAGGGTGTAAATTAGGAGTGCAGTTTGCGGTTATGCAGAGGGATTTTTAGGGACTGTTATGGGGTAATTTGGGGCTATTTTGAGGGCTATTTTTACGGTGGTTTAAGGCTGTTCTGGTTGCAATTTTTACGATATTTAGGGTGTAGTTTGGAGGGATTATTTTACGGTAAATTGGGGTGCAGTTTGGTGGACTGTTTTGCGGTATTTATGGTGTAGTTTGGTGGACTGTTTGTGCGGTTTTGGAAGGCTGTGTGGGCTGCAGGTTCACGGCAATGCAATGGGGTTTTTAGGGATGCATTTTTCGACAATGGATGGGGTTTTAGGGATGCAGTTTCGGTGATTGAAGAGTGTTTCTAGGGATGCAGTTTCGGTGATTTGAGGGTGTTTGGTGATTATTTTTTCACGGCAAAGGAGGCTATTCTCTTATCTTGGGCGTGAATGTCTAGCTTGGGGGGGTTAAGGGTTTGGTTTGTGCTCCTTTATATAAGAAAGGGTTGGGGTCGTCCTTATTTGGGTAGGAAATAAATCATGCAAATTATGGGGGGTATCTTTTAATTAGTATGTTATAAGGAAAAGATCTATTAAATTAGGAAGGTGATTTGTTTTAGTTTAGGAAAGGGATTTATGGGATTTGATTAGATTTCTTTAATTTAGGCATGTGATTTATTTTAATTGGGAAGGTGATTTATTTAGATTTTAACATGTGTTTAATGTGTTGGATATTTTTGGATGGGTTTTTGGGCTTGTAGGCGTGTGTGATGGCCTTTTGGTGGGCTTGGGCGTGTGGCTTAGTGGTGTGTGGGCTTGGGCGTGTGGCTTAGTGGTGTGTGGGCTTGGGCGTGTGGCTTGGTGTGGGATGCTGGGACTTTAGGCCGATGATAAATTTTAAAACAGAGATCCAACGAGCGAACTTGAGGCTAAGCAAACGAATTAAATCCAACAAGGTATTGATTTCTGAATTCTCTCTTCCGACGTCCGTTTCCCGTGACTTCCGCAACTTATCGGGTAGTGCCTCCATATGAGGCTTATCATCGGGACTTATTGTAGGACACAGAACCTGACGACGCTGTTCTAGACTCACGGCCTAGTTGGGAGTACGAAATAACATGGAGTCGCCACCCGGTGTGAACCGGGACAAAGATTTAAGGTCGCACTCGCCCCTCGCAAGGGAAGACCTCAAACCATTGGGTTCGGAATGGTCCCTTACTTATGTCACTTGTGATGATATGATTTGTGCAATAAACTAACCGAGTCTATTCAATAATCATGCTCAAAGGTATTTAGATCTAACATGCATTCGCTAAATAAATCCTATTCTAAGTTTGCATGCTTGAAAATAAGTCTTTGAATGGCAAACACGATATCACACAATGAGCATATTGAACCATTAAATAAACGAATCACTATTCAAACATAAACCTAAACTAATCAAAATAACATGCTTAAAAATAACATAATCATGCTTAGAAATTAAATAACAAAACTAAATTAAATCATGTTTAAAATAATAAATGAACGACCTATAAACTACAACATGCTCAAATACAAATTTGGATGAGATGAGATATGTGTATCTTAAGTGGTACGTGGCATTGTATCCCGAGTGTAGACCGCAATACCGTCCATTCGGAATCGGTTACGAAATTTACGTCCGGGTTTCCATCCGATATACCACACAAGGGAACACATATCCCGCTCATCCAACAATCACATCATGCCTCAAACGACTCTCATGTAATAATATTTTAAAATAAATAAAGTAAAACGAAAGATAATAAATAAAAGGGTGCCCTCAAATCTAACCTCTTTTGTCGTCTCACGAAAGGGCGTTACACGTCCGTTGGAAGGGTGAATGATCCACTACTTTTCCGATTTGCTACCTCGACGTCTTTCCTCGTTGTTTTGATGTTCGGGCTGCTGTTTTTAGACCACTGTTTTGGTGGTAAGGATGCAGTTTTTCTGGACTGTTTTTGGTAGTTTTCTAGGCAATTTTCTGGACAATTTTGGGGTATTTCAGGGGACTGTTTTGGGCTGTTCGGGGACTGGTTACTGGACAGTTTTCTGGGCAGTTTCTGGGTATTTGTTGGTGATTTATTTTGGGCAGTGGCGTGCAGGATGAGGGGCAATTTTTGTGAGGGCTTGCTGGTCGGTGAGGCTTTATTATAGTTGTTTGTTTGTGGCGTGAAGTTGTGGTCAATGTGGCTTTATGTGCGAGATGGTGTGATAGAGGGTGCAACGTGTGTGAGGAGTGTTTGTGGGTGCAATGTGCGCTGTGGCGTGAATGGAAGGAGGGCTGGTGAGAAGGGCGCTAGGACGTGTGAATTTGTAGCTGTGAGAAGGCTGGTTGGCGTGAAAGAAAGAGAGGCTAAGGGATGAGTGGAAGCGTGAGGCAGGTTATGTGGCGAGAGGGGCTGAGTGCGTTGAATTGGTGCGTGAAGCTGTGTTGTGGATTGTGGCGTGCAACTGTACGTGGAGTAGGGTTGGCAGTTGGCGTGAAGCTAGGTGTGAGGGATGCAAGGGGCAGGTGTCTTATGGCAGTGTGGTGGGGGCTTTTGATGATTTGTGGCAACGTGTGGCTAGTATGTGTGAAGGTCAGTATGCGGCAAAAGGGCAAGGTGGCAGGCTTATGCGTGAAGGTCAGTATGCGTGAAGGGCTGTGTATTGAGGGTTTTCTTTTGTGTTTTTTTGTCGTGAGAATGAGCCAGTTGAGTGTTTAGGGTTTTTTGTGTGTGAATTATGTGTGAATGTGCCCGGTCAGGGTTTGGTAAGGGGGTGAATGATTCTTTTTATAGGCTAAGGGAGGGGTTTTTACCTTGTTGGAGAAGGAATATGATTTGTGTGTTAATTGTGAGATAATTTTTAATTAAAATGTGATAAGGAAATCTTTTAATTTGAGGAAGTGATTTATGTATTTTAGTAAAAGGATTTAATTTAATTTAGGAAGGTGATTTAATTTGTGAAATGTGTTTTAATGTAATTTAATTTAAGTTTAATTTAATTTGTGAATGTGTTTTTAATTTAATTTAATTTACGTTTAATTTAATTTGTGAATGTGTTTTAATTTAATTTAAGTTTAATTTGTGACATGTATTTTAAATGTTTTAATTATTTAATTTGTGAGATGTGTTTTAAATGTTTTAATTATTTTTAAAGGGCTTGGTGTGTGGTTTAGGGATACGCGGGCATGGTTTGTGTCTTACAGGGGGTTTGGGCTAAGGGTGTGCTTTGAAACAGAGGTCCAACAAGCGAGTCCGAAGCTAATCCAACGAGTTAAATCCAACAAGGTGTCAATTCTTGACCTTTTCCCTTCCAACGTCTGTTTCCCGCGGCTTTCACAATCAAAGAGGTAGTGTCTCCATACGAGACTCATCATCGAGACTTACATGCAAAAATGAAGTGCCTACACTTATGCAAAAATACAGTGCCTACACGAACGTCAAACGGTAAAAACTTCAGTTAATAATAATAAA
Organism: Zanthoxylum bungeanum; assembly: GCA_019454045.1. NCBI lineage: Eukaryota > Viridiplantae > Streptophyta > Magnoliopsida > Sapindales > Rutaceae > Zanthoxylum > Zanthoxylum bungeanum. Next base: position 50,304 of record SKCR01049222.1, read on the forward strand.
GTTTCTACTTAGTAACCGGATGTCTTGGCTCAGGAAGCATATATTGTTCGAGTCAAATAGTAGAACTTTTAAACATCTAAAATTCGAGTAATTAAGTCCGTAGGGGTGTCTTAACACCTAGTGCCTTAAAGCCAACTCGCTTGGGAGTCACTGGTCCAAAGCTCGCTATATGGATTAAAGATGTTATAAAAAAATCCATTGCTAAAAAGGTGTTAATTCTGATATAACTTTAGGACAAAAATATTACTCTCTTTTTAACTACACTTATGAATATTGTGGGTACAATTATTTGATTAATACCTTGTTGGTTGCGTATATGGAGAATGGTAAAAATAATCAGAGAATTTACTTATTTGGTAATTTAGAAAGAAAAAAATAACTTTTAACTTGGATAAGAATTTCACATTTTTAATCACTAACTTGTTTTGTGTGTTTGATTGTACATATGATTGACGTTTGTGGGTATCATCGCTGTAAGCCCTCATGAGACTACAACTCGTCCATTAGGGACACCTAGGGGTTTAAAGGCTTGTTGCATACGCTAAATGTAACTGTGATCCCTACGAAGTGCCTTAGTTTAATTTTATTTTAAAGTTGTTTATTGTGGTTTATTTTGTTTATTTTGCTCGAGGACTAGAAAAATGTTAGGTTTGGGGGTGTGATAAACAGAAAATATATCAATCTTTACCGCCTCTTTTACTTAATATTTTGTATAGTTTCTCATGTTTTGTGAATATTTTGATGTGTTTTGTGTTATTTTTTAGATAAATAAGATTTCAGGACTCAATGGAATCAACTTGGGGTTAAAACGGTGAAAAACGGACAAAAATGGAAAAATTGGAAATTTGGGTCAAGACGCGCACCTTACGCGTCGTGACACGCTTCAGTTACTATGTTGTTGACACTCGTCATCACCACATGATCGCCATGTCAGCACGTGCGTCATCATCACGTTAGCCAATAATTCAGCTTGACGATATGTCATCACTTACGTCAACATGACATCAGCACAATAATTCAGTCTGCCGACAGCCATGTGCCACTTGTCAACATCTCGTCAAAGACGCGTACACGTGTCAGAAATTAACAGCGCGTCGCGACGCGCAAGCTTCATGCGTCGCGATGCGCCAAGATAAATTTTGCCTATAAATTGAGGCCGATTTCATTTGAAAAAATCATACTTTCTTCTCGGGATTTCCTTAAGAATACTAAGAAGATAGTATCTTGTTTGTTTATTTAAAGCTTTCTTGTATTTAATTTTTATTTTAAGTAATAAATCTTTCTTTGTTTACTTTAAAGTATGAGTAGGTAACTTCTTTCAGCTGTGGTGAAATGTAAAGCTTTTATTATTATAATTTTGATTAATCTCTATTAGTTATAATATATAAATTATCTTAAAACTTGACTTAATGGGATACTGCCTTTATGGTCAGTTTGACTTAATTAAATTAATTTTAACCTGAATTAATTGGATATCGCCTTTATGGTCGGTAAGAATTAATTAAAAATCTGACTAAATCAGGATACCGCCTATATGGTCGGTTGGTAATGTCATGCAAATTTATATATTATAATAAGTGAGATTTCTAAATTAGAAGTAATAAAAATAGATCCCCTAATCACAATATTTTATTTTATTGTTTTATTTTACCTTTTTTAATTTTCAAGTTTGTTTTATGTTGTTTTATTTATTTATGTCTTTAATAATCTTAGATATGTGTTGTAACTAAATACTGTATCTAGGGTTGTGATGAATTCCAATATCATTGGTTTATAAGTTTGTTATTTTGTGTCTTGGGTAATACAATGGTTTATTTATTGAGTCTTAATCTTAATGCTTCTTATTAACTGGCCACTAATAAGATTGATTTGGTAAACTTAAAATGAACTTGACGAAGAAATTTTAGGTTTCAGCCTTAGACTCAATAACTCACGATCTCACCTTAGGGTAAATTTCACTTAAGGTAGATTTCCTTCTAGGATAGACATATACCTATCGGGCGGGGGTAGCCACAATTGGAACTTAATCTTAATGAATTCAGGTAACTTGATTTACATAGACATATGATTAATTGGGTTACTTTGGATGTTTTCATCTGACCATCGACATAGGCTTTTGCATATTTTCGTGTTCCAGGTTAATAAACTGATATATTGCACAAAAATGAGATAATCATTTCATCCTTAAAAGATATTGGAAGGATTCGCAACCCTAGATTTCTTTATAATATTGATTTTTCCTTTAATTCACTTTCGCACTGTTTTATTTACTTGTTTTAGATAAAAATCACCATCCAACCAACAATCTAATCAATTAGATACTCGTAGACATTTAGCCTTATAAATTGATAGCATAAGTATTAAGTACTCGTGGGATCGATACATTTATATTACTTGAGTGATACGTGCGTTTGTGTTATGTGTGTGATTTCTCTGATCACTCATATATGCCTTGTTTCTTTAGGGTCTGACTTTGCTCTTCTTCCTTTGCAACTGTTTTTGATTGCTTAATGCTGTTGAAGAAAAGGGTTGCTTTTGTCAAGCATTTTGGATTCAAATCGATTCAGGGCTATTATTTTTCTTACTAGACTCTAAACCTCACAGACCATTCGGGGCTCATCGATTGCTGATATGGTCCAGAGTAGAGTTGGGCTGGCCTCGATTCTCTCTTGATGACAATATGGCATAGGAACTGCCTCGTTGATACCTCGAATGCATATATTTCAGGAAGTTAAGCTTCATTCGGTATCTCCAGAATATAGCGAAGCATTCCTTTGCATCTCAAATATGGTCAGAGGGTGCCTTACTCTTTATCACCATATCATCTATGTAAGCTTCAACTGATCATCTGATTAGGCCTTCAAACATCTTATTGATCAGCCTCTGATAAGTAGCTCATGCAATTTTTAATCTGAAGGGCATCACCTTGTAGTAGAACAACCCTCTTTTGGTGATGAATACAATGTATATTCTATCAGTTTCAATCATCCGGATCTGGTTATAGCATGAGTACCCATCTAAAAAGCTCATTCTTTCATTCCCTGCGATGGCATCTACTAGCTGGTCTATTTTTGGTAGTAGGTAGCTATCTTTCAAGCAAGCCTTGTTAAGGTTGGTAAAGTCCATGAAAAATTTCCATTTACCATTCTTCTTGGCTACCACAACCATATTTGATATCCATTCAAGGTATTGGCAAGGTTCTATAGCCCTTACCTCTAGAAGCCTATCTACTTCTAATGATCATGTTCATTTCAGAGGTGAATCACCTCTGCTTCTGCTTAATTGGTGGAAACTTTGGGTCAATATTGAGGCAATGAGTAGCCTCAATGAATTCCAACCATGTCATGTCTCTATGCGTCTATGTGAACACATCATTGTTTCTCATGAGCATCTCCACGATCTCCTCCTTCTTCTCGGCTGAAAATAAGGCTCTTACCAGTACATTCTTATCTGGTTCTGTTTTATGTAAAACCACATATTCTAGATTCTAAATTGTAGTTTCTGGCCTTTCCGGCTCGTTCTCCAGGTGTTTCAGATAGGTTAGTAGGTAATCATGTAATTGATATTTTTCAGCCTCTGCTTGCTTTCTAGTCCTGCTGGACCTCTATATCTATCTCTCTAACATCATATGTACTTTCAAGATGATGTTGTAACATCAGATGGCCTGAGAGGGATCACCATTGATATCGATGGTATACAACCTTACTTGAGGACTGACATCTTATTACTTAGTGTAAGGTTGATACCACACACTTCACTACATAGATCCACTTCCGATCTATCACATTAACTGGGAATGTAGCATTCATGATCAGAAAATTAACTGATACTACCTTCTCCGTGGCATATACCGACAGTGCTATTGTCCCCAGGGGATTCACTCTCACATTGTTGAATGCTAAAACTGATTTTAGGGTGGGTAAGATGAGGTTTTAATCTACCTTCATCTTCATCCACTAGAACGTTTCTCAGAAGATGATGTTAGAGTTGCTTCCTCTATCTACTAGATATGGGACACTATCGCATCTACTATACGTAGTTTAATTATTATAGGATCTGAATCCGCTGGTTTCAACATGTCCATGTTCCTGCTTGTGAAGGAGATATGTGCCGAGTAGGTAGATGGTCCTGCTCCTGACCTGATACAGTTTACCTAAAATCCGAGGGCCGCCCTCATATGATCATATTTTTCTGTAAATTGGTGCTTCAATCTACGCTGCTTCCATGCCCTTCTTCGAGCATGTCTATCCTTATACAGAAGATATGTGCCAGCCCTCAATACCTCATGAGGTGCTGCTTGGTGTTCCCTTAGTTCCTTACTGGGTTCTTCTCTAGTACTAGTGCTGCTGGTTCTTCCTTTTCAAATATTCCAACAACTTGCCTTTTTCATAATTGCTTTCAACTGCCGATATAGGTTCTTACATATGCAGTGGTGTGTCCTACTTTTATATGAAACTCATAGTAAAGCCCTTTGTCTCGGTACTCTTCTAGCACTCTTATCGACTATGGTTCCCTCATCAGACCTTGGTTTTTTCACTTTCTTGACGATCTGTTCATATGGAACATCTCGTCATCTTCCTACCTCAATCGCTTGGGCATACTCATATCTTCCTTTTCATTCAGTATCTCATGAAATCCTAACTCCCTTCATGTGTCCATCCGACTTTCATTGTGGTTCTCTTCGACCGCCCGTCCTCGTGGAGGTTCTCGACGGCGGCTCACTCCATCTCCTTCCCCTTTTTCTTTACTGAGGTCAACCCCTGGATTCAGGAACACCCGGTTCTCTTGTTGTATGACTTGTTGTTGTTCCTGGAACCCATAACTTGTATTTGGTCCTCCATTTACCTCATCATCTCGTTTCTGATTACCAAGATGTTCATCATAGATATCAAGTGGTTGGATACTTCTTCCACTTGGTGAGTAGAAGATGCAGAGGTTCTAGAATCCTTGTTCCTTGGGGACATCTTACTTGTTTGGTTGAGCGAATTCTCTTGGATTTAATGATTGCAGGAAATCATAACCATAACTTTTCGTCTTTTTCCTCACAGACGATGCCAATTGTTTATGCTGTAGAACTCTATATAAACAATAGAATTAAAAGGAAAATATAAAAGTCAGTAAAGAATACTCTGTTATTGCTTGAATCTCAAAAGATCGATCCCTTCTTCCAGGTTTTCTTGCACTATTTATAATATCTCATTATAAGAAAAATAAACTAATAGCGGTTACATTCCATTCACGTTTCCCACTAACTGGCACATTCCCTAGTATCTCGGAACTTCCATATTCTAGATGATTGTCCAGCTTAAAGAAACAGACAGTAATTAATTGGTTGTTGATTTCTTATTTAGAAGATTTGTGTCATCAATGAGCTGATATCTCGAGCTTAATCCTCTCATGATCTTTGCTTGCCTTTCAGAAGAAGGATCCGAAGCGGAGACCTTGCCAATCCTGACTTCAAACCTTGAAAGAAGTTTATTGAAACTAGACACTGGTAGGAGGTCCTATAATCAGACCCCGAAGGGATACTAAAATTAGACCTTGACGATAGCTCTGGATCTCCTTTGGAGTGTCTTTGGCAATGTCTCATGCGTCTGATTTTTCCCCAAACAGTAACAAAGAGATAAATTGATAGATCTCCATTAGACACTTCAATAATAATAATTAACATATTAATGAGATTGGAACTGAAAGACCTACTACCTATTCAAAAACCTTGACTCCTCCTACCTAACAAAAAATGATAACATAAATAAGAACTAATTGAGATGAGAATTCATATTAATGAAACTAAAAATACGTGACTCGTGTTAACCCTAGACACCTTAATTTTAATATAATAATAATACCATAAATAGTGGTGGTCATGTGTACATCCACAGGCACAACCAGAATTCATCTCCTCGTTGGCTACGCAAGTCAAGCAGCCTATGCATTACCCAAAACATGAAAGGAAATTTCAACCCTTTTACTGGGTAATTAAATTTCCAGGCCCTCATTATTATTTTAGAATCTCTACTGATAGCCGAGCCGACTAAATTATTATTATTATTATTATTTTTATTATTATTAATATTATTATTATTATTATTATTATTATTATTATTATTTTTATTATAATTTTAAAGTTAAATTTCCATGATGGTGATTTTTGAAAGTTAAAATGGATTTGTCGGATTCCACTTTTTCTTTAAAATGAATTTGAATACGTTGTTTGTATGCATATTTAGAATTGACTGATTAAGTTTGTTCATGTGGAGAAAAATGGGGGAAACCACATTTATTAAACCACACTTATCAAACACCCCCAAACTTAAGATTTTGCTAGTCCCGAACAAAAGATAAAATAAAAATTAAATTCAAATAAATAATTAAAAATAACTAAATTAACTAAGCCACTTTCGTAGGGATCACGATTGCATTTAGCATATGCAACAAGCCTTTAAACCCCTAGGCGACCCTAGTGGACAAGTTATAGTCTCATGAGGGTTTACATCGACGATACCCATAAACGTCATTCACACACAATCATACAAAAATATATAAATAACAAAACATAGTCTCGATAGTTGCATTTAAAATTTTCCTCAAAGAAAGTTTATAAATGAAATTAGAGAACCTTCAAATATGCAATTCAGCTCAGATCCAAGTTCTTGAGTAAATCATCTAAGCTAGACTCACAGTGTGTGTGTGTTTACAGGTTCAGTTACAGCTTGACTCCTAAGTAAGCCAACTCAATGATTTCGTTAAAAATTAGAATCGATGGGTCAAATCAACCTAGATATCTCAGTTATGCTCTGTAATTGCTTTATTTTGTGCTCAGTATGGTATGATTTTTCTTTTCTTTTCTTGTCTCTTTTTGCTTTTCTCATTTTGCACTCATTTTTTTTCTTTCAACTCACCTGCCCTTTAAGGTAGCATTTCTCCTCATGGTGGTCCTAATACTCGCCCATGGGTAGCTTCACGCTTATCGGTTATAGGTGGTTTATTTTCTTTCTTTAGAGAAATTTTTCTTTTTAGCTATACCATACTTCATAACACTAGATAATCAAGATAGATATCTAAGCAAACGGTCATTCATCGACATGCAATTTCTTTAACTAGTTGTGGGACACAGAAACTTGGACGACGCATGCTGTCCCGGGCTCGCGGCCCGGTTAGGAGTACGGAGTAGCCACAGGGGACTAAACCGGAGACTGATGGAGTCGCCACCCGGTATGAACCGGGAAAATGAGATTTAAGGCCGCACTCACCCCTCGCAAGGGAAGACCTCAAACCGTTGGGTTCGGAATGGTCCCTTACTTATGCCACTTGTAATGAAAGGATTTATGTAATAATTTAATCAGGCTTAAGTAGCACTTATTTCCAAGAGTATCATGCTTCTAAATTCACATGCATACATCAACAAGTTCATCACAACATGCAACATCACATGGCAATCTCATGAACATTTCTCAATCATATGATAGGGAAAACTAAGAACAACCTAATCATGCTTGAGTACCATCTCATTAACATATTAACCAAATAACATGCTCGCAACCTAATCATGCTTGAGTACTATCTCATTAACATATTAACCAAATAACATGCTAGCAACCTAATCATGCTTGAATATCATCCCAAGAACACATCGAATGGGTGAATGCAGGAATACAAATAATATGATTGGCTACATAATGCAAGGGAGATCACCCAAAAGGCAGTTGTGCATGAAATATGATGAGACAGACTTAGTTCAGTGTGTGCGCGTTCGTGTAGCGTTCGTAAACGCGTTCGAACGGTAAATATAAGGTTCGCGTTCGTGTAGCTTTTGATAACGCGTTCGAACGGATCCAGACATGATGAAACAAAATGCGTGCGCATTCGCGTAGCATTTGAAAATGCGTTCGAACGGTAAACAGAAGGTTCACGTTCGTATAGCGTTCGAGAACGCGTTCAAACGGAACCAGACCTGATGCATGATAAGATTAAGAAAGTGCGTGTGCGTTCGCGTAGCGTTCGAGAACGCGTTCGAAAGGTAAACAGAAGGTTCGCGTTCGTGTAGCGTTCTAGAACGCGTTCGAACGGAACCAAACCTGATGCATGCAACACAAAGAATAAAGACAACAATGTCAAGCTCAGTACGTCCGATCAAACGTATCTTACATTCAACCGAACACACATCAACCGGCGCGGTAAAGCATCGTGGTAAAGGGCTTTAACCCCTCCTCATAGGGGATCTTTCATTGCACTTACTAAGCCCATGCGCTCGATTGAATCATGCATACAAAGAATTAAAAGTAATAATATCAAACATAGTATGCCCGATTGAACGTATCTTGCATTCAACCGAACACACATCAATCGGCGCGGCAAAGCATCATGGTAAATGGCTTTAACACCTCCCCATAGGGGAACTTTCATTCCACTTACTAAGCCCATATGCTCGATTGAATCATACATAAATAAGCAACATGCAGAATTCAAGTGACGAAAAATAAATAAATAAATCAAAGCAACATGAAACAAAAGAAGGTGCCGTTTACTCAAGCGGTACGTGGAGTTGTATCCCAAGTACAGACCGCACTACCGTCCATTCAGATTCGGCTACAGAATTTACGTCTGGGTTTCCATCCTATATACCACAAGAGACGACACTCTTTCATTTATCCAATACCCACAACACGCATCATACACACACAAGATTCAACAAATAATTAAAATACAGTCAAAATAAATAACAAAAATCAAATAAAGATGGGTGTGGAAAGTACCCTCAGGTCTAACCTTTTATGTCGACTTTCTGACTCGCGTTTCACGGCCGTCGGAAGGGTTATCACTCCGCAACTCTTCCGGTTCACTGGATTAACGTCTTAACTCACTGTTTTGATGTTTTACTCGCTGTTTTTGCTCCGTTTTGCTGTTGTTTTCTCTATCTTTTCTGCTCCCTATTTCAGGTCACTAAAGCTACTATTTTGGCATTTTTTAGGGGGTCTAAGGGCAGTATTTTTCGGTTGTTTAAAGGGGTTTAAAGGTGCAGTTTTTTATGTTACTGTTTTAGGGATTTAGGGACTGTTTTAAGGTAATTTAGGGGTGCAGTTTTGGGTGATTTTTATGGTAAAAGGGCTGTGTTTCAAGGGCAGAATTTCGACAGTAACTGGGCTGATTTGTTTGTTGGTTAAGGGCAGTTTGTGAATATGGCTCACATGGACTGTGAAGGTGAGTGGTGCGCCTGTTATGGTCTTTAGGCGCTAAGGCAATATGGTGCATGGAGTGTGGCTATGGTGTGTGGAGTGTGGCAGGAAGATTTGTGGCGTGAATTGAATGAGAGGCAGCAACGTGATGAAAGGGGCAGGTGGCGTTGAGTATCTTAAGTTTCTTGGCTTAGTGCGTGAAGTTGTTAAGGGTTACGTGGGTGTGGAGCTGGCTGCGTGTGATCAAACGAGAGAGCTTGTGCGTGGAATAGAGAGATGGCCGAGAGATAAGTGAGGGGTACAGGACGTGAGAAGGGTCGTGGTTATTTGGTTTATATGTTGAGGGCGTGATCAGAGAGAGGCTGAGTGCGTGAAGGAGTTTAGGTTTTTTTTATTATTTTCTTTGTGCTGTTTAGCTTTTCGTTGTGAGAGAGGAAGGTTCTGCAAGGGTTGGGAATGTGTTATTTTTATAGTGAGAGGGTAGGGTTTGCATGGATTTGGTGTCAAACAAGGAAAATATATATTTGATTGGGGGACAAATTTGGTGAATTAGGAAGGTTGAATATTTGATTGGTTTAGATTAGGAATACAATATATTTAATTGATTAGGATTGATTTTAATTAGGCATTTAATTTGTTAATTAGGTGAGTAAATATTTTAAATTGGTGAGTGATTTATTAAATTAGGAAGTGATTTATTTAAAATTGGTAGGTGATTTAATTAATTTTGGAATTAGATTTAATTAGATTTAATTTAAATTTAATTTGTTTTAATTTAATTTAAATTGGAATTTAATTTGTGACATGTATTTTAAAGGTTTTAATTATTTTGGATTGGGCTTGGGTGAGATGGGCTTGGATGTGGGGTTTTGGGCCAAGGTTAAGTGTTTGCGGGTTTTTTAGGCTAAAGGTGCTTTAAAACGGAGGTCCACCAGCGAGCCCGAAGCTAAACAAGCGAGTCAAATTCGACAAAGTACTGATTTCCATCTTTTCCCTTCCGACGTCCGTTTCCCGCGGCTTCCACGACTTAAAAGGTAGTGGCTCCAAATGAGACTCATCATCGGGATTTATATGCAAAAATGCAATGCCTACAGTCGCCCCCACTTTGATGGGACTTGTGCAGTGTGTGACTTTGAACAATCCTATCAAAGTTATGCAATGCATTTTTACTTACCTGGCTCGCCAGCTGCCACTTGGTTTGCCTGTTGTGTTGAGTTGATTTTATTGTGAGGTGGTCCATTCTCGAACCAAGTTGAGGATAGGTGGTCCATTCTCGGACCGTTTCGATGAGAGGTGGTCCATTCTCGAACCGTTACTGTGATGCGGTCCATTCCCGAACCTTGCTCCATTCTTAGAGTGCCATTCCCGACTTGTCCATTCCCGAACCATTACTGTGATGCAGTCCATTCCTGAACCTTGCTCCATTCTTGGAGTGCCATTCCCGGCTTGTTCATTCCTGAACTGTGTTTCCATTCTTGGAGTGTCATTCCCGACTTGTTCATTCCCAAACTGTGTTTCCATTCTTGGAGTGTCATTCCCGGCTTGTTCATTCTCAAACCGTGTTTCCATTCTTGGAGTACCATTCCCGGCTTGTTCATTCTCGAACTGTGATTCCATTCTTGGAGTGCCATTCCCGGCTTGTTCATTCTCGAACTGTGCTTCCATTCTTGGAGTGCCATTCCCGGCTTGTTCATTCTCGAACTGTGTTTCCATTCTTGGAGTGCCATTCCTGGCTTGTTCATTCTCGAACTGTGTTTCCATTCTTGGAGTGCCATTCCCGGCTTGTTCATTCTTGAACTGTGTTTCCATTCTTGGAGTGCCATTCCCGGATTGTTCATTCTCGAACTGTGTTTCCATTCTTGGAGTGCCATTCCCGGCTAAACTGATACTGATGCTGATTTGGGCCTCGCCCCCATAGTGCCATATCCGGCAAGACAGATTCTGATGATGATGTGGGCTTTGCTCCCAGAGTGATGCTGATATGGGCCCCGCCCCCAGAATGATGTGGGCCTCTTCCCAAACTGATATTGATATGGGCCTCGCCCTGGGACTTATCCCCGAGACTGAAACTGATGTGGGCCTCAACCCCAAACTGATGCAAATGTGGGCATCACCCTCAACTGATACTGATATGGCCTCGCCCCCAACTGATACTGATATGGGCATCGCCCCCAACTGATACTGATATGGCCTCGCCCCCAACTGATAATGATATGGGCCTCGCCCCCAGACTAATACTGATATGGACCTCGCCCCCAACTGATACTGATATGGGCCTCGCCTCCAACTGATACTGATATGGGCCTCACCCCCAACTGATACTGATATGGGCCTCGCCCCCAGCTGATACTGACATGGGTCTCACCCCCAAGTGATACTGATATGGGCCTCGCCCCTAGACTGATACTGATGTGGGCCTCGCCCCCAACTGATACTGATATGGGCCTCGCCCTGGGACTCATCCCCAAAACTACTACTCATATGTTGCTGATTCTAGTTTGCTTGTCTTTGTCGCTTTCTATTTTTCTTCTTTGAAACCTGTGAATACAGAACAAAACAAACACAAAAAAGAATGCAAAATATGTTACGTGTATGCATGCATGTATGAGTGAATTTTCTATCCCGTTGGGTTAGGTCTTCTGCCAATTCTCTTGGCGACTTCTCAGTCTTCTTTTCCTCAGGCTGCTTCAATCTGTCTACGTTGATCGGATCGGTGAACTAATTCCCTTCCAAGTCTGATATTTTCACTACCACTATTTCCCAATTTTTGAATGTCTATCTTATCTTTTCTGTTTGCTTATTTCAAGGGTTCCCCGTGTTCATCACTGGATTCCATAATACCAAGGTTGAATACTTTTCTCAAATATACTCATGTTGCAGAAGAGATTCAGCGAAATGAACATATTTATTATCATTTAAGAAAATGGTTCGAACAGGTAGACTAAATCAATGTCTTTATTAAAAATGCAGGATCAAATAGACTAGGAGGAACAACTCCATCATCTAAAGCACTGCCTTATTCCTTGGCCTATGGTTCTTCGCTGTCATCCATGTAAGAAGCTTGGTGGTTGAGGGTTTGGAGGACAAAAGTTTCGGGCAATCCAGAGTTGATCATGTAGGTGGGTGGTGGAACGGAGTGGTAGTTTGGTAGAGGGTTTCTGTGTGTGTTGGGTTGTTCTTTTCATGGGTTGGGTATTTTATAGGAATCTATGAGATCTTGAATTTCATGCCTGAGGCGGGTGCAGTTGTCGGTGTCATGGCCATGTAGCTGGTAGAAGTGACAATAAATGTTCATATTTATGTGTGGCGGTGGGGGGTGTAGAAGTTGTTTGCTTTCTAATGGTTTCAAGAGTCCTTGTCCCTGTAACTTTTCAAACACCCTTGACAAAGGTCTACCAAGGTTGGAGAATTGCCTGTTTCTGATGGTAGCGACCTCAGCAGTAGCGGGCTTGGTCTCAGAAGGCCCCTCAAAAGTTCTTTTATCCTGGCCATAAAACGTTTTGTTTTCAGCCTCCTCTTCCTCAATATCCATGACAGTTTCCCTCAACTGTCGAAAATCAGAAATCATCGAAGTCATCCTCCCCAGCTTACCATAAATAGAGGGCTTGGTGCCCTTGATAATCATCTTAATTTGGTCTTTCTCTGAAGGCCGAGTCTCTATTTTCAAAAGATGGCTTCTCCAGCGATCCACATACTCTTTGAAACTTTCCTCTGGCTTCTGCTTAGTGTTCTCCAAATCACGGAGTGACAAGTCAATTTCTAAGTCTGTAACATACTGCTTCAGAAAAGCATCAGCTAGTTCCTTCCAATCTTCTTTAACCTTCTTCTTACGGCTATGATACCAAACCACAGGTGCCCCCTCGAGTGACATCCCAAACATCTTTTGGACTTGGCGCTGTGATAGGCCCATTGAACTCATGACTGAGACATATTGCTGCAGATGCACCCTCGGGTCTCCATTCCCATTAAACTTGGCCATGTCGGGCATTTTAAACTGAGCTGGCAGTTGTTCTCCGAAGGTCATTGCCTCATAATCTAACAACTCTTCATGTTTACCCCTCATTTTGCGGGTAACTATTTCAACCTGATCCCGAAGCTTCTGAAATTCTGCCCGAGACCCAATCACTCTGTCTGTTGCATACTCTATCATGTCATCATCAAAAGTGGGGATATCATCCCCCAACCCATTCGGAGGCTCCTCGCGCCTCACATTCTCAGAATTTCCCCCAGCACGGGGCACAGCCATATTTGTCATGGCAGTAGTCAAGGCTTGCAGTTGTTCAGTAATCTTGGCGAAACCATTCTCCAACTGATCTATTCGGGACACCTCATTATCGGATGTACTCATATCTGTTACCGGTCTTTTAGTGAGTCTTCTCTCTTCCCTAACCCAACGGGAATCTATGATGTCTTTTAGAGACATAGAGGGTGTTAACATGACATATGTATGTATGAGGTGCATGAGATGCATGTAACATATATAACATATTGAATCAATTAAAATTTTCAAACAAATCGGCCCATTATCATTTTAGAAGCTTTTGGGCTAACTGTCATAGGAGTGAACCCGTCCCAGTTTAAATGGCCCAACGAGTTCACATCTCATGGCAAGGAGCCCAACTAAATCCAAATGGTAATGTTCTGAACATAAGCACAAAGTGGCCCATCAACACTTAGAAGCCTTTGGCCCAATTGTCGTAAAATACGTTCTTATCCCAGTTTAAATGGCCCAACAAACCCATATCTCATGACAAATGGTCCAAATGGATCCAAACGACGATGTTCCCAAACACAAGCATAGAAGAAAGATAATGCAAACATAACGTAATAATTTCTACATAATGGCCCATCAACATTTCAGAAGCTTTGGGCCTAATAGTCATAAGGTACGAACTCGCCCCAGTTTAAATGGCCCAGCAAGTCCGCATTTCTAACAATAGTCCAACTGCATCCAAATGAGGATGGTCCATAAGCACATACTCAAGGAAATAATTGTTACTTTAACCATACAAACCGGTCTATGGGTGGGTTCGCAAGAGTATAGACAAAGGCTCTCACCGGCGAAGGATGGCCCACAACTAGGTCTCCCCACTCAAGGGTTCGAGCGACCAAGTGAGCGCACCCTTTTTTATACACCAAGGTACGTGCCAATGAGCTATGGTGTGTGACAGACTGTCAAATGGATTTCCCGTTGTAGATTCCCCAGAGGGAAGGTGGAGCGAGGCTCACTTAAATACCCAAGCCTCTTAGGCTCTTATCGCTTGGTGTCAGAATAAACAACGAGTCCTCCAAATTAGTCCATCACAATAGGCTACGAGTAGATGGCTATCTAGGTGCCTTCACTGCTTTTCCTTCTAGAAAGGTAGTGAATCAAGGAAGACATCAAACCATTACCTAGCCTCAAAATGCCTTTGATTAAACCCCCACTTTATCCACTATAGACACAGTCAATTAAAACATAAATCCAAACATCACAAGATAATATTTCGGGGCCGATTCTCTATCCCCAGTGGAGTCGCCAGAATGTGGGACACAGAAACTTGGACGACGCATGCTGTCCCGGGCTCGCGGCCCGGTTGGGAGTACGGAGTAGCCACGGGGGACTAAACCGGAGAGTGATGGAGTCGCCACCCGGTATGAACCGGGAAAATGAGATTTAAGGCCGCACTCACCCCTCGCAAGGGAAGACCTCAAACCGTTGGGTTCAGAATGGTCCCTTACTTATGCCACTTGTAATGAAAGGATTTATGTAATAATTTAATCAGGCTTAAGTAGCACTTATTTCCAAGAGTATCATGCTTCTAAATTCACATGCATACATCAACAAGTTCATCACAACATGCAACATCACATGGCAATCTCATGAACATTTCTCAATCATATGATAGGGAAAACTAAGAACAACCTAATCATGCTTGAGTACTATCTCATTAACATATTAACCAAATAACATGCTAGCAACCTAATCATGCTTGAGTACTATCTCATTAACATATTAACCAAATAACATGCTAGCAACCTAATCATGCTTGAATATCATCCCAAGAACACATCGAATGGGTGAATACAGGAATACAAATAATATGATTGGCTACATAATGCAAGGGAGATCACCCAAAAGGCAGTTGTGCATGAAATATGATGAGACGGACTTAGTTCAGTGTGTGCGCATTCGTGTAGCGTTCGTAAACGCGTTCGAACGGTAAACAGAAGGTTCGCGTTCGTGTAGCATTTGATAACACGTTCGAACGGATCCAGACCTGATGAAACAAAATACATGCGCGTTCACGTAGCGTTTGAAAATATGTTCGAACGGTAAACAGAAGGTTCGCGTTCGTATAACGTTCGAGAATGCGTTCGAACGGAACTAGACCTGATGCATGATAAGATTAAGAAAGTGCGTGTGCGTTCGCGTAGCGTTCGAGAACGCGTTCGAACGGTAAATAGAAGGTTCGCGTTCGTGTAGCGTTCTAGAACGCGTTCGAACGGAACCAGACCTGATGCATGCAACACAAAGAATAAAGACAACAATGTCAAGCTCAGTACGTCCGATCAAACGTATCTTACATTCAACCAAACACATATCAACCGGTGCGACAAAACATCATGGTAAAAGGCTTTAACCCCTCCCCATAGAGGATATTTCATTACACTTACTAAGCCCATGCGCTCGATTGAATCATGCATACAAAGAATTAAAAGCAATAATATCAAACGTAGTATGCCCGATTGAACGTATCTTGCATTCAACCGAACACACATCAACCTGCGAGGCGAAGCATCGTGGTAAAAGGCTTTAACCCCTCCCCATAGGGGATCTTTCATTCCACTTACTAAGCTCATGCGCTCGATTGAATCATACATAAATAAGCAACATGCAAAATTTAAGTGACGAAAAATAAATAAATAAATCAAAGCAACATGAAACAAAAGAAGGTGCCGTTTACTCAAGCGGTACGTGGAGTTGTATCCCAAGTACAGACCGCACTACCGTCCATTCGGATTCGGCTACGAAATTTACGTCTGGGTTTCCATCCTATATACCACAAGAGACGACACTCTTTCATTCATCCAATACCCACAACACGCATCATACACACACAAGATTCAACAAATAATTAAAATACAGTCAAAATAAATAACAAAAATCAAATAAAGATGGGTGTGGAAAGTACCCTCAGGTCTAACCTTTTAAGTCATCTTCGGACTTGCGTTTCGCGGAGATCGAAAGGGGTAAAAGCTCCTTATTCTTCCGGTTCACTGGTTCAGCGTCTTAGCTCACTGTTTTGCTACTTTGCTCGCCGTCTGGTCTCCATTTTGCTGCTGTTTCTTCTGTATTTTCTGTTCACTGTTCAGGTCACTGTCTTAACGTTTCAACGAACTGTTTCAAGTGTTTTTTTTCATGGTTTTTTAGTGTAGTTTTGTGTTAGTATCTTAGAGAACTAAAGATGTTGTCTTAAATTATGGAGTAGGAAAACTTGAAGTGACTAGGATCACTGCTGCAAGTTTCCAAACCGGTAAATACTGCGGTACTATAAAGTTTGAAAAACGAGACAGTGAGCTGGAAATATTCCGACAAGATAACTGTTGCAGAATAAACAACAAATGCGGATTATTGCTGCAGCTGAGGCAGCAATAGAAGCCATTTGGATCGATAATAAATCTAATTAGATTAGATATAGTTCTGTTAGCGGCTGAGCTAGGCGTCAGCACAGGCTAAAGAATTAATGGTCTCATCGACGATCCAGATATATACTTCGATATTCATCTGATTCGTTCGGATCATACATCATGGCGATGTGATGATCGTGTAAATCGCGTCAGACGATAATCATGCAAATCTGCTGACGAAAATCTTTTCTCAGCAATTTGAGTGAACCGTACATAATTCGGGTGTTAGACACTCGAGTGACTGGCTATGTGCCAAGTGGGAGATTGTTGGATAATATGACCCATAGCGTCACTATTTGTACAGATCATGGTGTTGTTGTACAAATTAACTATGTGACAAGGAAATTGCACTCTCATCGTTTGTGATTAGATCACCATAGATATATAAATGAAGAGAGGTCCATATGATTAGTTCCTGGATTGAGAATGATATGAGACAGTATCAGTCCACGAAGGATTAATCATTAAATATCCCTAGCCGGAGTATTATCGAGACAGGACATCGATAATGCGGAATAGGCTAGTATTGCACTTGTGCGCGTTGTGAGGGCACGACGGCATAGTTCTCATATATTTAAGTATTGGATACTTATGCAAGTGCGATAAAAGGTTGTGTTTCACCGATGGTACGGGAAACAGCTTCGCTCTGGATAGACCCCTCGGAATCCCATTGGTATTATGACTATATGTCTATGGGAGTCCGACATCAGGGTAGGTGTATTTGGTCTTAACCTGAGACTTGCACCACTAATGCTTACGACAATCAATATACTTTAGTTGAGGTCGTCTAGGACTCTAACCGGTTCTGTGTACGCCAATGCTGGGTATATTGAGAATCGTAGAGTATTGGGTGTGATGTCAAGACGAAAGTATCACTCCAGTCATAGTGGAGATGATGTCACGCAGGATACGGTATTAGTGCTCTTAAGTGTTGCGCAACCATCGGGATATTATGACTAGGTCATGCATATCCGATTATAGAGACTAGTTACCGGACATCCGACATGTGCTTCGGACGGGGCAGACACTTATCCAGCCCCAGCCCTAGCACGTGACTATCCGATACTTGGCCGATATACACAATACTTAGTAGACTACGCCTGATATAGATCTTAAATATTCTTATAAGAATATGTCCGGAGAATTGGGAAGACTTGGTGCTTTGCTAGAAGCCAACCTTGTCTAGTAAATCGGTAAAACGTAGTACTTGGTACTTACGTGTTCGGATAGTCCGACGACCAATTTGACTGCCAACATATCCGGGGATCTCATGGGTCGCTTCCCAAAGATTCACCGATGACGTATGACTCACACTTTTAATTAATCTGGGATTAATTGTGGAGATATTTTATCTGGGATAAAATATCATTTAAAGAGAGAGAACGATTAATTTGGAATTAATCGGTAAATTAATATATTGGATATATTATATGAAATTGGATTTCGACGCGGAATTAAAATTAGATTTTAATTCGGGCGAACGAATTAATTTAGAATTAATTCGTTAGCGACGTGAATAGTGATTTCGCTAGGCGTAATCATTTAATTACGACGCAAAGGAAAATTCGTTAATTTGGAATTAGCGAACCCGAGCCCGAGATTATTTGCGAGCGCGTTCGTATTTCGAATTCGAGTGCGGCACGTCAAATCAAGCGTCAAATCGCTAGTCGCATCAAGCGTCAAATCACTTGTCACTTTGAGTGATGTGACTTGATTAATTGATGTGACTTGAGTGATGTGATGAGTGATGTGTGTGGTTGGCAATTAAAGCCAAATGTGTGTGAAATGAATTTCAAATGAAATTCTTGTGTATTAGATACACAAATTACACACACAAAACCGTGAGACACATTTCCCTCCTCTCTCTCCTCTTCTTCTTCCTCTCATCACTCACGTCATTTCTGTTCTGGTTTTTCTGGGTACTGCCGTGAACAAAAATGGAGGGAAGCAGTGCGTTTTGTGGCAAAACAAGAGTGCTAGCACACTCCGGGATCAATGCGAAGGTGATAGGGAAGCTTACCCATGAGTCGGGATTCAAATGATGAAGCTTGGAGCTTCAAATCTTGAAGATAAGGGGCGCAAATCACTGTTCACAGCAGACCACTGCAATGCAGTCCACCCGTGAGCATATTTCGTTTTTGTTGCCCAAATCGTCGCTCAACCGTTCGATGTAAGTATTCCGCAACTTTCGTCGTTGTATTCACATGATTCATGCTTGTTTAATTCGATCTTGGAGACCTAGAATCACTAACAATGGTATCAGAGCAAGGAAAAGCATGAAAAAAGTTTAGGGTTAAAAATTTGGGTAAATTGATTTTGAGCATGTTTAAATGAAATTGGATGATTTTGTATGCTTAATTGATGTTGAATTGAATATTGATTGGATCAATTTCAAGAAATTGTGATTGGATCATTTTTTCCCCAAATTGTTACCTTGGCCGAATTTGTGAATGATTTAATGTCTTGGGATTTTTTATTTTTGATCATTGGATGTATTGGAAATCATTCGGGAATATGATTTAATGTCGATTGTGGAATTAATTGGATTGAATTCGAATCGGACGTAAAATCCCCAAATTGCCAAGAATGTCATAAAGCATGAAATTGGGTAAAATGAATTTGAGCATGCAATTATGAAATTGGATGATTAAGTATGCTTGAATGTGTTTTAATTGATGATTGATTGGATCAATTTGATTAAAAATTATTTGGAATAAATTTGCCCAATTTTTGGTGTTGGCCGAATAGTGCCCTAAATTTGATGTCTTGGAAATTTGATTTTTTGATTCATTAGATGAGTTAGAATCATGTTGGGAATATTGATGTAATGTTTAATTGGATTCAATTGGATTGGATTTGCAATTTGACAAATAAACCCAATTGCCGAGACACAAAGTGAGCATGTAAATGAGTTTGATTTATATTAAATATTGTTGGACATAATTTAATAATGATGAGCATGATTAATGAGCCTAATTTTTGTTTTGGAAATAATGACTTGGGTGATTAATTATGTTAATGCACTTTGATTAATTAAATTGTAAAATTGATTTTAGTAATTTAGTTAATTGGGCCTATTTTGTGAATTTGGGCTTGAAAGTTGTAATTGGGCTTAATGGGCTTTGTTGTACAAAGTTGGGTTTAGGCCAAATCGATTGGATCCAATTGGGCCCAAAACCGCCACCATAAAGCCCAAATGCGACTTAATGGACTTTAAAGTTTAATTGGGCCTAATGGGCCAAGATTGATTTATGGGCTTATGGGGTAACTCCCGGATTGGACTTTGGTTTTCGGCTTGACCCGAGTTGACCAAAAGTCCACGCCACGAGAAATTAATTAAAAGTCCATTGGACTTTAATTAAATTGACGTTGGATGTTAATCGGGCTTTGAGACCCATTGCGATTAAATTTGGAATTTAAGTCGTAAAAGTTCATTATTAAAATGTAGTATTTAATTTGGAATTAAATAGTGAATTAGAATTGAATACATATTAAATTGGATTTAATGATGTAGTTTAATTTAATTCAAGAATTCGTACTTTGAGTACTTATTCGCAAAGACGAGTTTAACTCGAACAAAATCAAATCGTTGTTTGAACATTGGATGATCACTAATTATCAGATTAATTAATTTGATTAGATTGATTGATAACATGCTTGTGTGAATACATGGTTGCGTAGCATGAATAATGTATATCGGATGGATATTAGATGGGTGGGGCAATTTTAGAAATTGTTGTAATAATTCGATTTATTAATTGGACCTGCTTGTCCAGCCTTATCACCTCATATTCTTTGTATTCTCTTCTCACCTATTCCCCTCAATGTAAATGAGGTTTCTTTAGAAGTGTAGTGTAACGGGTAGAAGGAATATTTGTGCTAGCGGGAGAGAGAAAGTGAGAGATTTGATCTAGGATCAATGTGTAAAGTATCCATCCGCATATCATTATTATTTTATCATATGCGCTTTATTATGTGTTAGAATGCAATGTTTAAGGGTGTATGATGATGAGACCTTAATAAAGATGATAAATTGGTTGCCAATTTGCACGCGAAAAACCCTCGCTAATATTAAGCGTTTTTCCTTCCATTGAGTGATTCTCACTCAAGATCTAAGACGGCATTGGTTTGTTGGCCAAAGTCAAGGCCTTTTTCTGTCGAAGATGTGTTTGAATCACGAGAGCTTTGTTCCATATTGTGTCTTGTCCAAGTTGTGGTTTGTTGGCCAAAGTCAAGACCACTTCTTGTCCATCAACATTGATTACGAAGCTTTCCATGGTCAATGGGTCTAGCTTGACTGGGATCACTAAGTTTGTTGTGCCAAAGCCAAGGCTTAGTTGATTCAGAGGAAAAAGGTTAGGTAATACATTGGATGTATTGGCATATATAAGATATATGTTTCGGACTTGGATGTCCCCCTACCGGATCTAGGAATTGGATTGGATCCAATCGATCTTAGAGATCTACCTAGTTAATTATCATACAATTTGTTGGCCGAAGTCAAGATTGTGTGATATTTAACGGGATCCTAGCCCACTAGGAACACGGTTTCCCAAGTACTCGACAGAGGGTTGGAGGCTCGCCGAAAAATAGTGGGAGGCAAGAATTGAATTCGCAATATTCGTTCAATTACTCACCATACGCGCTTAAACAATATCATTCGTCAAACGTATTAAATGTTAGTTGGACTAATATTTAAATTGTTGTTTAAATTAACAGTTGGACTGTATTATAGTTGATTATATATAATTGGATTATATTAATCAATATATTTGAATTAATTAATTTCAATTTACAGTTGATTTTATAATTGGATTATAGTAATCAATGTAATTGAGGTTAATTGATTTAAATTATATTTGATTATATAGTTGGACTATAATAATCAATATAATACATAGTACCACATATCGTTGATTAAATAGTTGGACTGTTAGAATCAAGATATAAAATTGAAAGATTGACATTTAAAAACATAATCCTAAGGAAAATGTTTTAAATGGTTAATTTTCAAATTGGGAATAAATTTCAGGATGGTCCTGGAAAATAATAAGTTATTTTATTTGATAAAATAATATATTAAGCCTAAGCCCGGAGTTAAGCAAATAGTCGAGCATAATCTTTGGAAGATTATGTGATGATAACTTAAGTGCTTAATCCATTAAGCTTATAGCGCAAGGCACCGTACTACTTCAATATTCTAGAAACCCGAGGCTTGGCCAAAGGCTTCTGGAGTGTTGAAAAGGGCAAAGGCATAATCATTATATTCTTCTGGAAGATAAATGACATATCCAAAATGTCTGCTTAAATGTGGCAAACGGGATCGCGGAAGCGTGACTGCCGTTTGGACAAAGCAGACATGAAGGAATTAAAGACGGTGCAAGGCTCCGGCTTTCAATATGTTTGTCATATATGTTCACTACTAGTATTAAACTTAGATTTTAGATACTTAGTGTGGTACATAATATGTATTGATATTCAGAATCTGTTTTGAACAGGATACTGACTTCAATTGAGATTAATCTGCGGATTGGAAATGGGACGAAAGTCGCTGTTTTAACCGTAGATACCTATGTTTAGGAACTACCTTCGGGTGTGTACCTAAATTTGGAAACTGTTATAATGTAACTAGTTTGACTAGAAACATTATCTTTATATCAGTGTTTAACCCGCTGCGGGTGAACATTTATATTTTAGAACACTAAAGTGTTTCATCATATAAAGATGATATTGAGATAAACACATTAGATGTGAATAACAGAATTTATATTTTGAATATAAATAAATCTCAAATATTTATGACAAATATATAGCTCAAATTGATTTGATCAGATGAAACATATTGTGGCAATGTTGTCTGGGACGCATTAAACAAGACTCGTATATCCACACTTTTGAAGAGTGGGTACTCGGACTGATTTGACTATTCAAATAAAGTCTACGAATCTAATTTATTGGGCAATGTGCCTATAACACATTTACTTGGTAAAAGTGTAAATGCCACCGATCTGTCAGCCATAGTTCATAGTGAAGCAAGTGGGCCCATGTTTAACTAGGCTAGATGTGGATATGAATATTTCGTGACCTATACGGATGTGGCATCGCGTTATGGTTATGTGTTTCTTTTGAAGAACACAAATTGGAAACTTTTACAGTTTCGACACGAAATAGACATACAAGTCGGCTATAGTATTATACCGTGACGGTAAGACCGTAATGGAAAATACTTAAGCAATAATTTTCTCGTATACTTGAAAGAGTATAATATTCTTTCAAATGAGGGCTCCTCCCGGAACACGTCAAAGTGACGGTGTGTCCGAACAGAGTAACCGGATTTTGTTGGACATGATTAGGTTAATCATGAGTCACTCTGAGCTACCATTTCCTTCAATGGATAAGCTTTAAACAGTGCAGAACTTATTTAGAATAAGGTTCCATTAAAATCTGTTTGACAGATTTCATATTAGATATGAACAGGAAAGAGACCGGGTTTTCACATTCCCGATAATTTGGGTATGCTAGGCATATGTTTGGATGATACCAAACTAGAACCCAAATTGGATAAGTGCCAATAGTAGGTTATCCTAGGGATACCATAAGTATTGTACTTATACATCTCACAAGAGAACAATTAGATTGTTGCTCGCCATGTGGTTTTTCCAAGATGAATATCGATATGCAGTGGTAAGTGGGAGGATAGTAAAACTCGATGAAAATCGGAGTAATAATATTCCTGGCATCGATTCCTAATGGAACACATAATAGTTCATCAAGGATGAAACTATTACCATTAATCTTCATATACACAAGAACCGCGTATGTCGGAGAGAGTCAGAAAACAACCTGGGGTATGGGTTTCTGATCTCACCTCATAAAGATGTCCATCTTATTGAGGTATACCAACTGACTACGTATGAGGAAGTGATACAAGGTATCGACTCCCTATCATGACAAAGTGTCATGACGTTCAAAATGGATTCCATGTATATCAACAAGTTTGGATACTAGTTGATGTACCACAAGGCATTGTGCCTATTGGTACTGTATAAGTCTTCAAGGAAGACATACATGGATGGCAACGTACCAACGTACAAAGCTGGGCTTGTGATGGAAAGTTATCGTTATCAAAACATTGTGTTGATTACGATTCAACCTTTTAACTGTTGCCACGGTTAATCCATTTGGATAATGCTTGCTAAAGCTGCGTGTTTCATTTATGAAATATGACAGCTTTAACGGAAAAATCACTTTCCTGAAAAGGAAACCTTTTGGAGGATTCTTACAACATCCTGACGATTTTTTATACCGACAAACAAGGTTTGCGGGTTATTCGATCCATGTTTGGATTGAAGCAAGCATAAGTTCTTGGAACTGACGTTTTGATGTAATCATAATGGTTTATGATTTAATTCAAAACGAAATGATTCTTGTGTATATAAGGAGGTTAGTGGGAGCGCACTGACAGTGAAATTCCCAATAAAGCAATTGGTGAAAGCTTGGCTTTCATAGATATTCTTTCATAGAAATTCTCCGTAGAATTCTTGGGAGTAACAACCTTTATTCAAGGAATAAAGATCTACTGGGCTAGATTTGGAGTTGTTAACACTCTCTGAGAAATTGTACATTGAATAATGTACGTAACCCGGTGTCTCATACGCTTTGAGCATATGGAGTCACAATCAGGACAATCCAAGTGATAGTCACTGGATTGAAGTTAAGAACATCTGTTAGTATCTTAGAGAACTAAAGATGCTGTCTTAAATTATGGAGTAGGAGAACTTGAAGTGACTAGGATCACTGCTGCAAGTTTCCAAACCGGTAAATACTGCGGTATTATAAAGTTTGAATAACGGGACAGTGAGCTGGAAATATTCCGAGCAAGATAACTGTTGCCGAATAAACAACAAATGCGGATTATTGCTGCAGCTGAGGCAGCAATAGAAGCCATTTGGATCGATAATAAATCTAATTAGATTAGATATAGTTCTGTTAGCGGCTGAGCTAGGCGTCAGCACAGGCTAAAGAATTAATGGTCTCATCGACGATCCAGATATATACTTCGATATTCATCTGATTCGTTCGGATCATACATCATGGCGATGTGATGATCGTGTAAATCGCGTCAGACGATAATCATGCAAATCCGCTGACGAAAATCTTTTCTCAGCAATTTGAGCGAACCGTACATAGTTCGGGTGTTAGACACTCGAGATGTGACTGGCTATGTGCCAAGTGGGAGATTGTTGGATAATATGACCCATAGCGTCACTATTTGAACAGATCATGGTGTTGTTGTACAAATTAACTATGTGACAAGGAAATTGCACTCTCATCGTTTGTGATTAGATCACCATAGATATATAAATGAAGAGAGGTCCATATGATTAGTTCCTGGATTGAGAATGATATGAGACAGTATCAGTCCACGAAGGATTAATCATTAAATATCCCTAGCCGGAGTATTATCGAGACAGGACATCGATAATGCGCAATAGGCTAGTATTGCACTTGTGCGCGTTGTGAGGGCACGACGGCATAGTTCTCATATATTTAAGTATTGGATACTTATGCAAGTGCGATAGGAGGTTGTGTTTCACCGATGGTACGGGAAACAGCTTCGCTCTGGATAGACCCCTCGGAATCCCATTGGTATTATGACTATGTGTCTATGGGAGTCCGACATCAGGCTAGGTGTATTTGGTCTTAACCTGAGACTTGCAC